>VMDR010024546.1:0-14965 GCA_007922815.1 Macrotus californicus | reverse complement strand
GAAATCTTTCTTTCTCAGCTAGGCTGTGAGCCAGCAGACACCCTGAAAGATAGAAAAATGGGTAAAATAAAAACCTTGAATTTTCAGAAAATGTGTCACTACAGTTTAAGGAAAGTATTATGCAAGAGACCAAAAAGATATGATGTTTTTTAGATATATAAAACACAATTTATAGCCACTGGTTTCAGCTCAGCTAATAAAAATATAGTTAGGCTACTGAAAAGAAATGGGTTTCTTTCAGAGAACAAAATGTTAAAAGATATGTGAGTTATTAAAGATAAAGGTTAAGTAATTGCTTGTACAGTAGTAAAAAATATAGAAACCTGGCAAATAATGGAGACAATTGTATAGGAACAACAATAAAAAATTAGCCATTCTAAAAAAAGAAAGAAAGAAACTTGCTAAATAAAGATGCCAAATGCGTAGAAAATAGAATAAAAATTAAAATATATTCTTAGTAGAACATAATGTAATGCAGAAATCAAAATGCAAGATAAAAAAGTAAAATATTAAACAGAACAAAGGGTAAACACTTGAAAAAGATAATTAACAAGCAATTACCTAAGCTAAAAAACAAATGAATAATATGTTGCCTTTTGCTTAAGATATTCATGACTTATCTTGAATAAAATGTTATGAGTTTCTTTAGAAAAAGATTAGTGTTATGTTCGATTCCTTGTGTGACATTTGTGGGGGGGGGAAGCTAAATGGTGAATATTACTATCCATGTTTTGAATTGTGTAATAGTTTAAAAGCTCCTTATTTGACTGCAGTCTTTTTTGTTTTCTTCCTTTTCCCTTTTTCTCTCTTATTTCTTCCATTACTTTGATGGGAGAATAGGAGAATAGATGTGCATGTTTTCAATTATGTCCCATCTCTGCCCTTATTTCATTTTGAAGCCTGAGACAATACCCACGTACCCACCCGGAGGCTGATGTCTGACTTAATATTTTGTCTCATTGCTGAAGTTTCCTTTAAGAGAGTTAGAGTGGTATCCATCACTTTTGAGGTTATTTGTTAAGTATGCTGATTGAAGACCTACTAAATTAGAATAAATATATCTTTGACCTACATGTTCCTCTGAAACATTTTCTATTGAACTGAGAGAAAATGCAACAATGAATAAAACTGGTAAAGAAGTTTTCTTACAAGGAATTTTTAAAAATTTACTAAAACCCTTGAGAGAATCCCTGGCTTCTTATTCTCAGACCCATGACAGCTTCTTCCAGTGCTCTGCACATTTCCTGGGCTCCAGTGTCCACCAGCTTCTGGCTCCTCTTAACAGATGGGAAACTCTGGGGATTGAGCTTCCTGGGTTGGAGAAGAAAGAAGCCAGGGTATTTCTTAGTCTATTTCTCTGCCTCTGGTGGCACCTTTAGCAATGACTGCTTCTCCTCCTTGGCTCCAGTCCCACCTGCTTTGCTTGTTACTATTTCAGCTTCTTCTGAGTTACCTTGAACCCTGGCTTATACAAGAGCATCTTCTCGAACCCTCATGCACTGTTGTGGAAATGCAGATTGGTGCAACCACTCTGGTGAACGGTATAGAGGTTCTTCAAAAAAATTAAAAATGCACCTGCTATATGACCCAGTGATTCCACTTCTGGGTATATATGTAAAGAAACCCCAAACACTAATTTGAAAAATATATGCACCTCTATGTTCATTTACAATAGCCTAGATATGGAAGCAACCTCAGTGTCCATCAGTGGACGCATGGATAAAAAATGGTGGTATATACACATATATACAATGGAATATTACTTGGTCATAAAAACAAGAATGAGATTTTACCATTAGCAGCAACATGATGGGCCTAGATGGTATTATGTTGTGTGAAATAAATCAGTTAAAGAAAGACAAATACCATATGTGAATACCATTTCACTTATATGTGGAATCTAAGGAACAAAATAAATGAACAAAATAGAAACAGACTCATAGATACAGAGAACAGACTGATGGTAGCCAGATGGGAAGGGGGTTGGGGGACTGGGTGGAAAAGCTGAAGGAATTAAGTACTAGTTGGTAGTTACAAAATAGTCAAGGGGATGAAAAGTACAGCATAAGAAATAAAGTCAATCATATTGTAACAACTATGTATGGTGCCAGGTGGGGGTACTGGAAATGTTGGGGGAACACATTATAAAGCGTATGGTCTACCACTATGCTGAACACCCAAAACCGATACAAAATAAGGTTGAATGTTTGGAAAAATAAAATACAAAATAACATCTCACTTTGTCTAAGCACCCTAACAATGGCAATAACTTCCTTTTTGCTGCTAATTTCTAGGTTTCCACACTATCACCAGTTGAGTTTCTCAGGTTCTCCATCTCTGGTGTAACAAATTTTCTGCATTAAAGTCACTTGAAGTAATTTCTTTCTTCCTGGTGAGAAGTCCCCGATCTACCTTATTTTTGTAAGTCATTGTTGAGTGAATTTTCCAAAGATTGCACATATTGGGGCGAGGCTAGGTTATATGGACAATATTGGCTGAGTATTATACAAGTTAAAAAGTAAATCCATGTTTGTTTTATTCTATATGATATCAAATAGCCAGTTTAATAGATTTCCTTTTTTTCATAATTGAGTAATTTTTTCAGATCACACTTGTGCGATTTTATCTGGGAATTGCCGTCTGCCCTGTGGCTTCTTGGAGACCGTCTACTCAAAGCACAGAATTTGGAGCTGAATGCCTAGCTGCCTGTCAACCGCTTTCTGAGGACATTTTGGCCTCAGCCATACCATTGGACTTATCACATCAAAAATGGATTCCTTTGGCTGTGTGAAAAAATACTGAAATGGTCAAACTCACTGTGAGTCTGGTGAAGAAAAGGAATTAGAGAATAGAGGTGAAGAAAGGAAGAGAAACAAAAAATAACACCTCGAAATACCTGGATGTTGTGAAGGCTGGCTCTGTCACAGATTGATACTTTGGGCAAGTCATTTTGCTACCTTGGACCTCAATTTAACCTCAAGAACATGCATGAGATCAGATGCAGTGAATCATAGAACAGTAAACCCACCCATTTTTTGTTATCACAAAAGACAAGAGTCCCTTGGTAGACCTGCTCCAGGTCGTCCAGGTTTGGTAACAAGGACTTTGTGGCATCTCTAGGGTCAAGTTCTTTTCATTGTTTTCTCTGCTGTCCCAGATGCCTTCAAGGTCAGAAAGTTCAAGGCAGCTGCTAAATTCAGATTCTGAGTCAGGAGGGGTGGAATGCAGGCTAACAAGTCCCCAGGTGGGGCCAGTGCTGCTGGGCAGAGAATCAGCCAGAGTGGAAAAGTATTTTGTGACAAGTTACATGGTGGTGGTGGTGGACTCACGATGTGCTTCTACTGGCTTGTGAGAGCCAACTGTCCAATTTTCAGGAATCCTGGGCAAGGTTGTTCAGCATGGTCATTATTAAGAATTAAATTATGTAAATACAGTCAAACAAATTGTAGACAGAAGTAATAAATACTCTGTGACTCGCTATTTATTTTATTACTTTTCTCAGTTACTGACGCTCTTGATGTTTTGTCCGCTGTGGAAATACTCCACAATGGTGTACTACTCGTTTCTTTCCATCTCTGCATTCAGTGATGTCATTTTGAAAGCTTGAAATCAATCATGGTGGGAATATTTACACCATGGAAACCGGAAAAAACTACAAATCAGGACTTTTCCCCTGGAGAGATTGTTGTTGTTAAAACACGTACTAGAATACCACTTTGATAAACTTATGTTGCATTTATACTTTATGTTTTAGTGATTGAAAAAAATCTGGTCGTTCTGAACATGAAACTAGTTTACATGGAGCCATCCTTGCCCAATTTTACAGACTGGGTGAGAGTGTGAGGGAGGGTCTTTTAGTTTCAGTTTGGGAGCTACATGTCTGCGTTCTTATTTTAAGGAGGGTAGGCTTGATGCTCACTCTGTACCTGCTAATTATTCATAAGAGGGTGGAGAGTATGAGAACAGTGATGCTAGACACGTCCAGTCTGTGCTCGCACGTAACTGGCTACAGATACGAAATGTCAGCTCGCTCTATTGTTTGGTCTCGAGCATCGCCTCATTACAGTCATTTGTTCTGCATGGTCTGGGCACAGTTTCATGTTTGGATTTTGGCAGCTGAGAGCTATTATTGGGCCCCACAACATCTGTTTCAACAACAGTGGGTCCCTGGTCAGAAGAAGTAATTACAAAAGAAGTCAAAAACAAAATGTCATAACTTATGTTGTGCATGTACAGTAAACATGGTTACCGGTAAAAGAAAGAAAACCCTTTCATATGGTTGGAGTTATTTACAAAACTATGACAAGTGATGAAAGGCCTGAGCCGTATTTTGAGTTTGAGGCTGCAAGAGAGGATGCTAACTAGCCAACTTCCCTGATGTGGGATGCTTTGCAAAGGTTTGCTAATTGGCAAGATCATTCTCCAGCATGATCAACTGTACGAGTAACAAAATATAATGGGTCCCAAAACGTTCGCTCAGTCCTGCTGGTTCATTCTTCCATCAAATTTTCACTCATCAAGATATAAGTACAAAGTGCCGGTGATTTCCTGGAAGGCTAAATAGTTTTTCCTAACCTGGCAGCAACAAGAGCAGCGATGTTTACATTGGGTTGATGAAATGCAACTAACAGACAAAACACAGAGAGACATGGGACTGGGAACCCGTAAAAATTCCGTCACTTTTTCTTTCAGTTTGCTGCCTAAGTAAGAGATGATGGAGTAAAACTGAAAATCTCTTTCTCCTTCCTTCATATCTACGGGAACATGCTTTCTACTTTTTATTTTTTATTATGAACAGAGACTCAATGATGATTGAAAATGCTTTGTGTGTGTGTGCTTTTGAGAAGCACAACCTTCTTCCTCTTAAGACTTTGAGCATTGAGAAGCAAATCAATGACTAATGCAAAATCTACAGTTGTTAAAAACACATCAATAAATGTCCTTCCCACAAACATTTTCTTTCCTCCAGAGGCTGCGGCAGGGTTGGGTCATGCAGACCACTGTGTTCAGTTTTATTTTGAGTCCTCTAGGCCCCACAGAACAGCTGCGTGAGTGCTGGGACCCCTGGGGAACACACCCACCTGGTTCCATTCTTTTTTTTCCCACCCAGAAGAAATTTTTAGGTTGTTTTTAGTTGCTAAAAAGGCAACTACCCATTTCCATGGTGGACTGCCTCTACCCCAGCTAATTTTGAAACTGGTTATGCCTTAACTTAGTGGTTGCCTCTCATAATCATCTTGTGTTTAACGGTGATAGACAGCATGACTCCAAGGCAGTGGTGCTTGCAAGTTAAGGGTGTAGACTAGACCTAAACTCCATGGGTTGGAATCCCGGTTCTGCCACTTACTACCTGTGACTTTGGCTAAAACACTGATTTGTTTGTTGTTTTTAAACAGCATTTATATGGAACTTGTTATATGGCAGGCAATATTAAATATGGACTCATTTAATTTTCACCACCTGAAGAGAGTACGTTCATGATTCTGCATTTTTCAGCGGTGGGGGATATAAGGTACATAAAGCTAGTGGGGTACATTGATTAAGAGTGGGGACTCTGGAGTGGCACTGCCTGAGTTGGGATCCCAGATTTGCTATTTTCTGGCGGTGTGATCTCAGGCAACAAGACAACACATCTCACTCACCCTCTTACCATCATGCTATGACAGACAGATTTTTTTAAAAAAACAACAGAATAGGAATGACATATCAGAATAAATAAGTGACTCTTACATAGAATAGATTTTGTTCTTTAAGTAAATCATTATATTCTTCTTGCTTTTCTTATTTTGTAATAGACTGGTAGATATTTATCATGGTCTTGCACCAGTCCAGACTGGTATTTGGGAACCCGCCTTGCACCAATACATCTTTGGAGTATTGTTATTTTAATGACCACTATAGTAGATAAAGAGATAGCCATTGCATTTTTACATTTTTTGGCTCAGCCTGTTAAAAAAAGAAAAAAGGAAGAGCAATATCATTCAGACAAAGAAATTTAAATGCCCACATACTCTTATTTGGAGAGTAATAATTCGTGCTACATAACTTTCATAATATATATGGAAAATCACAAACTTAGTCACTCCAGAAGACACATATTCATACCATAGATTTTATCTTCCTTAATTGGGGCACCACAGAGCACATCTCTGAGCAAACAGTGTATCTGGGATTTGAGGTTGTTCTGCCCGTAGGTGTGTGCCAATCTGTAATGGCCCGTGGCTGTGTACACTGCACTGTGGCACCGCAGCTGTCAGCCAACCAGAAAGCCCCAGAGACTTCTGGACATTTGAAAACACTGCCATGAGAGGGGGCTCTGCCTGGCTCTTTTCCTCTCTTCCTGGAAAATACGGCTAGTTTATGGCTGTCCTATCCCAAGGCAGCAGAAGTGTGGTAATCTATTCTTTTCCTAATAGACTTTCCATAACGCTTTCCACCCAGATTTACTAAATACTCTTGACTTTCATCAAACAGAGGTAAGACTGCCCTCTTTCCCTTCGGTTGTCTTTCATAATCGGAAAGTGTGTCAAAATAAGGTGGAGATTGTAAGAGTTTTGTTTTTCTCTTAGGAATTGACTGGGATGCAGGGATTATGTCCTGGGCAAATGTTTTTAACACTGGAACTGTTTTAATACATGATGCTTGTTAAATAAGTGACATTTTTATTGTCTCATTTGGAAAATTTGAAAAACAGCAGATTTGTTAGTTGTTTTTATTCCTCCCTATTTTTATTTTATTTTATTTTTTAAATTCACCCCTTTTGAATTTCTTGGATTGTACATTTATTCAGAGCCCTTTTAACATACATTAGGAGGAAATATGTAGGTTGCTCTTAAGTTCTCACTGTGGACATTTGACTGACATTAAACAAAATTCCATTCATGCCTTGAGATTAATGGAAAAATCAGTGCTATAAAAAATCAGTGCTTTAAAAAACTACTTTATGTCCAAGATGTTTGCCTGCCAAAACTGAATATGATTTAGGGTAGGGACTCCAAGTTATGTGTAGAGGGACTAGGGATAAATTGTTTATCAGACTCACACTTTTGTAGTTTTGTGTGCTGAAGAAGTGGGTTGGCAAACAGAGTGCTCAGTAACCAGGCTGTGCTTCCCTAATGAAGTGGTACAAGGCACGGTTCACGTTTTCATTTCCCATGTTGAGGGTAGATCTCTGAGAGTCTAAGAGTATAGCCACTCTTTTTAGACTGTAGTTGGCCCTTGAACAACCTGGGTTTGAACTGCATGGGTCCACTTATATGTGCTTTTTCAAAATACATCCTGTTACTGTACTCTTTCTTGCTTACGATTTTCATAATAGCATTTTATTTTATCTAGCTTACTTTATGGTAAGAATACATTATTTAACTATAACATACAAAATACATGTTAATCAACAGTTTATGATATCGGTAAGGCTTCCTGTCAACAGTAGCCTATTTAGTAGTTACATTTTTGGGGAGTTCAAAGTTACACATGGATGTTTGACTGGGGAAGGTTGGTGTCTCTCACCTTGTTCAAGAGTCAACTGTAGTTTTTGATTTTTCCCACTTTTTAGTAGCACTTTTGTTTCATTTTTGTTTACTAACACAATGAAATCAAGCAGAAGGAATAAACGACAAAAACTTTTTTCTAACACCATTTTTTCAGCTGGTAGCTTTACTGTGATAGAATTCTGCAGCATCTTTAGTAAATCTTTGTTCAAATCATGACTTATACTTGCTTGGAGACTCCTTTATTTTCAGTGAGGGATCTGTTCAGCTGCACCTCTCAGCTAGAAGTAGGCAATAGCCTGGATCTGTTCCTTGGAGAACTTGCTTATATTGAACCAAAATCTCCCTCCTTGATGCCTTGACCTTTGGATTCCACAGAGCAGGTGTCATCCCTTTCTTGCATGACAAATCTTATTTGAAAGCAGTAATCACATCCTACAAAAGTCCACTCTTATGATTAAAAGTCACCAATTCATTTAAATTTCTTCAGAAAGTATAATTTTGAGCACTGTCTCTATTCCTAATGAAGTCCTCTGCACTCTGAATTTAGTCTTTCTTACAACCTGGCTCCCAGAAGTAAGTGTGACACCCAGAAATGTCTGGTCAGGGTAGAGCAGTGATGTGTCTCTTTCACTGGGGAACTCAAATTTTGTGAATGGGGCATGAGCTTCTTTTGGGGAGTGCTGAACTTACCAGCCACTTAAGCCAATTAAACCACTTAGATATTTTTGTGTTTTGCTGTGCGATTTTATATATAGATAAAATATTCTTGGAGATACATATATATCTGTTTCTTGCTTTGTAACAAATGAAAATCTGCTACCTTCATCCTTTCATCCTTCAATAAAAATGTGGAAAATGACAGAACTGGGAACAGAGCCCTATAAAATGCCCCTGGACCGCCCTCCATGGTGCCATTGATTAGCACTGATTTTTCACCTGACTAATAATCCACTTAACTGTAGAGCACTCAGGCCAATCCATCCATTTTGTTCATAAGATTATTTCCCTTGTCTGTGGGTTATTTCCCTAAGTGAAAAATAAATCCAACAGGAGTGATTTTTCCCCTGTAAACACATCTGTTTTCTAGCCATTTCTCCTTCATGGTGCTTAAATGCTCATCACTTCTCAGCTGTTCACATTAGCTGGGCATCAAAATCTTTTGCTTGTCCTCTTATCCTGTGTCACCAAGGTCTAGAGCTCCTATAGAGAGACTAGATGGTATTTCTGTCATGTGTGACTTCAATTCTTTTTCAGCTAGTTCTATGGCCTCTTTGAGGTCCAAGACCACTCTTGTTTTCAGAAAAAAAGCCCAAACACTGAACAAGCAGCCAAGTGACTATATTCTAGATGTGGTTCAGCCATGAACATGCCGTGCAGCCTAGGACATATACTTGGCCTCACTGCGCCTCAATTTTCTTCACCATAAAATGAGGCAGTTGGACAAAATTACTCTCCCTCATTGTCCTACAGACTTTAAAAATGAAGCCTGAAGAAGACTTCTTGGTTATGGACCTTCATATAGAATCCTGGGCTACACTGGCTCCTGAACTTCAGGTTTCTAAAATTCTGTACATTTTATTTCTGTTACTCTGAATAAGGAACATTTTTAATCACGGACAGACTTGGAAAGAGAGACATAACTTTGATGAAATAATTTGAATGAAACACAAAGCAGTAAATTAATGCAGGTTCATAATTCCTCCTCAGGAATTTTTGGCATCAGGAACGTTTTAAATGAAGAATTCTAGGACCATCCTGGGGAAATTTTGAAACCAAACGTTTCTGTAACAGAATAAACTTTCATAGAAAGTGAAATAAATAAAACGAATAGAATTGATATCTCTGCAGTGAAACATGAATACGCATTTAAAGTGGGATAAGATTATATTTTAGTTAAGATCAGTTTTGTTACCTATACCTAAGAAAACTCCTTTCAGATCTTCTTCTGGATTTAAGAATTGTAGTCAAGAGATTATGAGCCTATATATTAGATAAATATTAAGGCATAGATAGTTCAGATGAAAACTAAACTTATTTACTCACTTTTATTTTTACCAGAACAGAAGCCGGGAAATTGTGTGTGATATGTATTCATATAATGCTGTGAAATCCATCCTGGCCTTCAAGTGAATAAGACATGGAAGGTATCCACAGATGGCTTCTCCAAACACAGTTGATCACTGTCTCATTTGTGCTCCCATTGTATGCTGACTATTTTTTCATTCAATGGGTATTTATTGAACTGGTACTAGATGCCATGTTCTGAAATAGGTAAACAGGAATGCAAGAATGAATGTCACTTGTTTATCACTGACCACATTAAACTCACCAGTAAAGAAAGGAAGAGAGACATTATGCAAGTGTTTGCGAATTATCATGGAGACTTAGTCTAGTTGTGTGGTCCAAGGAAGAACTCTCTGAGAACATGCATGTAGACTGAAACCTGAAGGATGTCATGCTGCGAGCCAAATGAGGAGGGTAGGAGAGTCTCAGTGTTCCAGGAAGTGGGCATATGCAATGGGACCTGTGGATAGGATGAGCATATTCAATGAGCCCAAAGAACCTAGTAAGGGTGGAATACAGAAAACAAGAGAGAAAGGAGAGGTGGGTTAGGAGGCAGACAGTAGAGAACCATGTAAGCTATTTTAAAGAGTATGGACCTGTTGGTTACCAAGTCAGCCTTCTCTGTAGATGGGTTTTTCTTTGTGTAATGAACCATATTCTATTCTTTGTATTCAGAGCCATTCCCAGTGACTGGTATGTGGTAAATAAATATTTATGCAAAGAAGGAAGAAACAAAGGAAGAAAGGAAAAATAAGAAGGAAAGAAAGGAATAAGAGACAAGAATGAAAGTATGAATGGATGACTACATGTAAACATTGAGAACTTGAGTATGAGGCATAGTGCTAACCATCTTTTTTTAAGAGCATGGAGGTGATTTCACAGCTAAGCATTCAGAATTTAGATTTTTAAATAAACCCTTAACATATTCTAGAACTTCCAGCAAGTAGATTTGCTCTCAAGACCTGTTTCCTCTTCTGCAAAAATGAGATACTTAGGTGTCCTCTCTAGCTCTGAAATTCAATAATTCTATAAAAAGAGCTTTCAAATGAGGGTGTGGCAGACTTCTATCATTGAGAGCACAATTGGTTGTAAATTGCAGTGTGGTTCTTGTGGATGCCACGTCATGAGGAAAGGATCATGGGAAGAGTCTGTTTTCAGGAAGGTATGTGCTCTCATACATAATCTAAGTTTTTTTTATTCATCTTTGATTGAATATTCATCCTACTTCTAACAATATAGTTTGAAGGAGCTATTTTTCTTCAAATTTATATTCAGTAACGCCCTCAACATTTCTCAAATTACTAGTGTCTGTTAAGACAAGAACAAAACAAGGATGTTAAAAATACATTGTGTCTCTATGCCATTGCCACAAAAACTGAACAGCCAACTTGCCAGGGGAGGCTTTCTTTTCAAGGAAGATAATTTGCATGTGGGGTTCCATTCAAGTACTTTGACAGTGTGTCCAAGGAAACATAACAGTTGAAATGATGATCAGAAACTGGCTGTGTTTCGTTTTAAATCACACTTATTTCCAAGATACTTGGTAAGCTAGAAGAAAATCAAGACCGAGTATTTGAATTTCACTCTCAGTCCTCAAACATATAGGAAACTTTTGATTATTCTCTAGTTTGTTCTATGGTTACTTGATCTATTTCCCTGTTTTATTCTTCCAATGTTTGCAGGTAAACTGTATCACAAGGGTTAGACCTTTGAAGACCTTTCGTGGGTGCCTATGAGTAAGACAATTTTAGTAATTAGTGGACATTGCAGTTGGCAGTTTGGAGAACAGGCTTGGGAGTCTATGAAACCAGTGGGCTTGATGATCATCTTTTCAAAATTAAGTTTTCTATAAGGAAGATACAAGAGAACAGATTTATATAGAGGCAGACAAATATCAGTATCTTAGCCTTTATTATGTAGGTCAAATAGTGAGCTGCCAAGGGAAGAGTGGAGAGGTTGAAGTGCAATGCCACCTGTAAGGTTTGGACTCATGCTGCCTGACCTTGGAGAGTTCACTTGATCTCTCTGGGTCTCGTTTCTTTCGTCATGAATGAGTCAGACCCCATGAAAACCAGGAATCTTCAGGTCTAAAATTCTAAAATCTTATTTTCTGCAAACTCAGGGAGACAATTTGCTTTTCATACAAAAATGTTACAATTGCATATTTTGCTTCAGAGTTAAAATATCCTAGAGATGCAAGTTTATTCTTATAAAAATGTTTATACTTTTTATTTAAAGAAATAAAAACTACCAATTTCAGTCAAAAGAAGTATAAGGCTTCTAAATTGTAATTAAGCCTGAGACATCGCTGGACACAAAATGACACAACTGAGACTGCCTACTTCAGGCACATCATGAGAAGGCAGTGTTCTTTGGAAAAGATGATAGTGCTGGGAAAATAGAAGGCAGCAAGAAAGGAGGAAGACCAACTGTGAGATGGACCAACTCCGTAAAAGAAGCCACAGGCAGGAGTCTATGGAGCTGAGCAGGGCTGTTGAGGACAGGACACTGTGGGATAAAAAAAAATATACACACACACACACACACACATACACATATACGCACACATATTTGCACTTGGTTAATTACTTAAAACGTTTTTAGTTCTAATTGATTATGCTTTATGGTTTAAGGAATAATGGTTTCAGGAACTAGCATGCATGAAAATATGAAAATGCTATTAGTTTACGGGAAATTGGTACAATCTGGAATTTCTAGGAAATGTACCCAGGAAGTCAGCATTACCTAGAGTAAACTTTTATCTGTGCATGTTAACACTTTACATGAAACACATTGCCAAAATCTGCTAGACTCAAGAATAGAAGCTGCAATATATTAAGAAATGATGTGTGGCCATGAATTATCTTAGTGATTTTGTTTGTTTGCTTGTTCCTACCCTGTTTTACTGGTATGACCTGCTACATAGCATTATCTCGCTCCAGAGTAGGTGTCTAGATTCCTCTTCTGTGAAATGAGAAGACAATGGGACCCTGCCTACAAGAGAAAGAGGCTATAAGAGAAACACTTCAAAAGTCTGCTAGCTCTCAGAGAAAGACAAATATGTAAATATAACTTGTAATTTAAAAAAAAATTGTTCCCACTGATGACCCAAAGGATTTGATGTGGCTCACAGTGTAATGCATAGTGAAATAAAATTTAAAAAATCATTAGTACAAGAGTAATACGAACCAATTCACAAGGCATAAGAGAGCAAGAGTTTAATTTTAATGCTCTGTTTGCTTTATTGTTTTAAGGAACTGAAGATCCTCGAACACTGAATTATTATCCTAGGAAAAAATTGTCAGACAGGAGAGTTCAGTGGAATTGCTATGGGATGTGAAAGTCTCTGACTGGGAGGCTGTTGAGCTGGACGGGTAGTAACTATCAGCAGTTACCATCTGACAGTTATTCTGTGGTGTAAGGAAAATGGCTTGTGGTCACAGTCCTGTCTCTGCTGGACAGGTATCCACATCACAAGAAACCACCACTAAATTTGGCACTGAGACAAACTCCCATGGGCAGCAAAGAGAGAAGGCCTGAATCAGCTTTCAGACTTGAGAGCCCTGACCACCTAACCTGGTCACTCCAGGTCAGGGTTGGGAGAGGCGTGTTTGCAGGGTAAAGTGAGAATGCGGAAGAGGCTGTTGCCTGAGAGCATCTGACAGTCTACGGACAAAATAATCATTCTGATTTCTAGGTTGTCCCACCTGGCACATGTTTCATGTACTTAATTTCATAAAGAAAAGGAACTCTCTCCTTATATTGACTATGATCTTTTACCAGCCAATTGAAAGACATAAGAAGATACTACAGGTACTAATTACTATAGAACAGTGCATCTAAGCACTCAGGTTGTTTGAAGCATAGTCCCTGTGCTGAGAGAGCTCACGTTTTTTACAGAAAAGAAAGGGATGGTGAGGAAAAGGAAAGAAATCCATGCCAAAGGGTCCTTCAACAGTGAAAGCCTGCCTTTCAGGGAGCTGGCAGGTTCATGGGCAGTTTAAGGCTGACCACCTCAAGGGCAACAGAGACCCTATGGTGGTTCTATCCAGAGAACGGCATTTTTAAGGCCTTATTTTCCTTAAACTTGATGATATCTACTGCAGAGAAGTATAAATGACTTATTCTTCCAGTAGAAGTTCACTTTGTTTCTCTCACTTCTCCATATCTGGTTATTTTTATTCAGCACACAGTAAAATACATCTCTGAATGGAGAGGGCATACTAATGGATCAAAGGTGTTCCAAGGGCATTGCCACCAATATGTCAACAGTGGAATTTACCTGGCCCACGGGGCCCAACAGTCATTAAACAAGGTAGCAGTCTGGGGCACCAATGAGCTCTACAGTATTATAGTTAACCTTGACCCTGGTAGGGTGGGTACACCTCCCACTGGTCAATAAATGAGGTAAATTTAATGGCAGCCTTTGAGGTGAACCAATGTTTTATTCCTTGGCCAGGGCTGAAAATTTGGCTGGCCACACGGAGCAGAGGGTGATATTTAGGAGTGTGGAGAGGCAGGCAAAATGCTCGTAAAAAGCTTGGAAAATGCTTGTAAATGTGGTTGAAAAGAGACAAGGCATTGGAAACAAAAGCAGATTTTCCAAACCAAACCTCTGAGATGCAATTATATACATATATAAATGTATATGCATGTGTATGTGTGTGTACTTATTTATTTATTATTTTTTCCTGAAGACAAGCTCTGTAGGAACTGTGTGGTATAATCACTGACAGCCTTTGCCAGAAGGAGTCAAGTAAACATGGCAAAGAAATGTTTTGTCCTTTAGGGAATATTGACTTTTCTCTTTCTTGTGACTGGTGTTGGTTGTTTTTTTTTTTTTAAATTCTACCTGGATACAGTTATAGTTGATACAGTCAAATCGAACTAAACACAGGGAAATGCATTAGCTTCTAATGCACGTAGCGTTATCACATGGTGTTGTCAATGCAATCAACATAACTCAAAAAAATTAGAATTTTGTGAGGTTTTCCCTTTTACTTGACATTATATTTGCTTCATTGCTTTGGACAGTCATCATTTTTGGCATTTGAATTTAAAATGTATCTGCTTTTTATACTAAGTCAAAGGCAATTTTTAACTAAGTTTCAATACCATTTCAAAGTGAAAGGAACAGTAGTATAACTATAAACAAAAAGAGTAGGATTAATGTGATTGGGGCAAATATAATCTAATTGTTAACTTAAAGGTAAATTACCATGATTGGGTAGAACTTGATTCTAATGACTCACAATACTTAAAATACATTTGTCTGTTATTCCATAACAAAAATCATTTTCTTAATTTTTTCATCTGAGATGACTTTTTACTTTCTCTGTAAATAATTTTTAATTGAAGGAAGGGTATGGGCAAGGCTCAGTAATCTTAGCATTTTCTTATAACCTTAA
>VMDR010024545.1:0-14961 GCA_007922815.1 Macrotus californicus | reverse complement strand
AGAGAGAAATATTGATCGGTTGCCTCCCATACACATCTTGACCGGGTATCAAACCTGCAACCTTTTGGTGTATGGGATGACACTCCAACCAATTGAGCCCCACCAGTCAGGGCAGGGCTTTCAATTTTGGGTGTGGTGGCCCAGGTGGCCTCTGTGAGAGGTCTGATTGAGGGAAGAGAGTGAGACCTGGGCTCTCTCTGAGGTGGGAGCAAATAGCAGAGGAAATAGACCAGGCAGAGGCCCTGAAGGAGTGCACTTAGCTTGTGTGAGGAATGGCCAGGAGGTCAGTGTGGCAGGAGGAAAGCATGCTGAAGGAGAAGAGAAGGGCAGGACATTAGGGAGGTGGAATGGGTGGGGCCTTTGTGGCCATTGGAGAGTTCTGAGCAGAGGAATGCCTTGTTGAATTCAAGAGTCAATTTAATAACAGCTGTAAAGCTGAGAGACCTGGAGATCAATGGGCCTCAGCAGATTGACTCAGCATCATGCTACTCTGCCTCAGGGTAAACCCAAAGGGTCCTGTCACAGGCCTCCTGCGCAAACAGCACTACCTTGAGTGAGTCCTGCTAAATTTGTGGAAGAAACCACTTGCTGAAGAACAGGAACCTTCAAGTCAATTAAACCTGCACATTGAGGGCATGGTATGTCACAGATGGTGTCTTCCCTCAAGCTGTCCCCAGTAAACTTAGAATCTAAGTACGAACAATGTGTTTGATATGCACACATGGATTCAGGACAAGCCTCCTGGTGTCCCTTCCAATCAGATTACTGTCCTTAATCCCCTTTCATGGGAAAATCCTGGAGTCATCCTGGACAGAGTCTCTGGCCTCTAGGAGCTTGAGTCCAGTGGCAGAAATAGGCATGTGCACAAACCTGTATTATTTGCTAAGGTAGAGGAACTTGTCAAATACTATGAGCACACATATAGGAGGAGAAAAGAATTTTGGATTTAGAGGTTAAAGAAAAAAATATATATGACATTTGAGGAATTAATATATTTTCTGGGCAAGGAGAACAGCAAGAGAAAAGATTTCCAGTGAGAAAATATCAGAGGTTACAAACGGGCGCCAGGCAAGTAGCAAGTGCCAGGCCAGGCCAGGGAGCATGTGCCTGGTTGCTAAAGTGGTGACCCTGCTTAGCACCTGTTGACTGCTGGCACACTGGTCCCATGTTACCAGAACTTCAGATTTCTTTAGAGAGGCTGGAAATCTGGGATGTTATGCAAAGTCTCCTGATTTTCTTTTCAGTTTTGGCATCTTAATCTAAATAAATTTAAACATGACATGGGCCAAACAAAACTGCCTACAAGGAACATTCAGCCTAAAGGTGGCCAGCTGAATGGGAGTGTGAGAGTGCCAAGTGACTGCAGGAGCCTGGTTGGAGATGAAACAGAAAGAGTTAGGGAAATCAGCCATGAAGAAACAAGTCTGTAGGCAAAGGAGTTGTGAATTCCCTTTGTATTTTTTCAGAGAAGGGATGGTCACTTAAGAAACTTAAGCTGGGATTGAAATGATCAGATATGCACATTGGGAAAATCTATCTTGGGGAGGGTGGACTTGAAGACCATGTTGATAATATATGGGAAAGGCAATAATGACCTGAGTAAAACAGTGGAGGTGAGGAGGGTGGAGAAGAGATCTGAGAGATGTCCTTTTCTTTTCCTTTCTCTTCTTTACCTTTTTATCCTCACCTAAGGACATGCTCACTGATTTTATTTTTTTTATTTTTAAAGATTTTATTTATTTATTTTTAGAGAGGAGAAGGGAGGGAGAAGGAGAGGAAGAGAAACATCAATGTGTGGTTGCCTCTCATGCGCCTCCCACTGGGGACCTGGCCTGCAACCCAGACATGTGCCCTGACTGGGAATCAAACCAGTGACCCTTTGGGTTGCAGGCTGGTACTCAATCCACTGAGCCACACCAGCCAGGGTTTGCTCACTGATTTTAGAGAGAGGGGAAGGGAGGGAGAGAGAGAAGGAGAGAAACATTGACATAAGAGACAAACATCGATCTGCTGCCTGGAACCCATAATCTAGGTAAGTGCCCTGACCAGGAGTTGAACCCGTGACTCTTTGGTTTATGGGATGATGCTCCAACCAACTGAACCACACTGGTCAGGGCAGATAGATGTTTTTTGATATAAGTGACTGCATGGCTAGATGATGGGGTGGAGAAACTATGAACACTACATACAAAGAAAGCAGGTGTCAAGGATAAGTACTTTCAGTATTAATCTCTCACAAATTTTTGGTGGGCATGAGGACAATAGGTTGGTAGGAGTGCAGTACAAAAGATAACAAAGAGGACATTAGCTTAGGATTTCTCAACTTTGGCACTATTGCCATTTTGAGCTGGATAAGTCTTTGTTGTGGGGGACATGCCTGTGCATATTAGGATGTTTAGCAGCATCCCTGGTCTCTGTGCAGGAGATGCTGATAGCACACCCACAAGCCCAAGTTATGACCACCAAAAATATCTCCAGACATTGCCCTGTCCTCTGGGGAGGCAAAATTGCCCCCATTGGAAACCATTGCTCTATAGTCAGAGGAGGGAAATTCCCTATTTGCTACTTCCCTTTTCACTTTGCAGTGGCGGTGAGGATCTGTTCGGTTTTTGCTTAATAAAAGGTAGAAGACGCTTTGTGAGATTTTTGCCTAAGGAGTCAGAATTCTTAGCTGAACCCTTGGTTTATACTGGTGTCTGTGTTCTCTATGAACACAGGAGGGTGTCTCTAATTGGCTGGAAGAAGACCTGATTTTGGAAAGGGGGACATTATTCTTTCCTCCCAGATATTTTCTTGTTTGTGCCCTTTTCTAACTCTACTTACAGAAAAGCAGAAAGCCTTAGCAAAAAGGGGAAAGGTCAAAAAAAGCCAACTAGAGGGGCTGAGGTAAATAGGTCAGCCCAGGACTCCAGCCACCTCAGACCAAAGTGCAAATAAAGGCGAATGGTAATCAAACACCATTCATTAAGAAACTTAAGCTGGGACTGAAATGATCAGGGCTCAATGAATTAAGGGTTAAAGCAGCTAAACTTGATGTTGACACATTTGACTTTGATTACACAAAGGCAAAATGAGCGTTCTATGTTCATTGCAGTTCCTGGAAAGCCTTCCATCTATCTTCATCTTCCTGCAGATCAGGGCAGTAGCTTAATTCCACCCAAGATGTCCATTGAGTAAAAGTACAAAGAAATTACAAATAAAAGTTTGATGTTGGAGAAACAGCATTCCTAACCCTTGCCACCTCCTTCAACAATTTTTTTTTTAATCTTGCGTGATGTTTAGGGTCCGGAGGAAGTGGAACTAACTAGAACAGTCTTACTCACAGACAGTAGGCCAGAACTATTGCAGTCAGTACACTGCCCTTTGTCTTTTTGCACATACCGTTCACATTCTCAGGGTCTTTGGAGGCTAATGACAAGCCCTGACTCTTGTTTTCCTAATCATTTGCTGCCATGATTGTTTTTTCATTAAGTGCTGGCTCAGTCTATGCAGACAATGTACCCAATGGCACTCAGCCAGTCCCCAAGGGCTCCTGTTCTTACTGGAGGCTTCTTGAGGGCAGATGACATAATCATTTTGGAAACATTATTATAAACTTATTGTATAATGTTTATGGCAAATGTCAACAACTGTGCATGTGTGTGGTGATGAGGAGGGAAAATTACATTATAAGCAACAATAACTGAGAAATAATTCGGCAGTTCTACAGGGTTTGATAGTTTACAAAGTGTTTTCATAAACATTATTTTCTTCAGTAACATATGCAGGCAAGAATTTATTATGAACCTTGAACCTCAGGACACAATATTTCAAAAGTTAGCACACATAGACCTGCCTCCTGGAAGCCTCCCTTGCCTCTTTCATTCCATAAGGTACCCCCTCTTTGTGTCCCACTATTCCTTGTTCTTACCTTTGCAATAGCCCCTGGCACTGGTTGCAGCTTTTTGGTGACCAGGCCTGCTTTTAATGATGGTTTATCACAGTTACTGAAAGGACAATAAATATTCATTGAATTTGAGGGCTAAGAGTGAGGCCTTTGTTTTGGATAGTTTAAACATTCCTGTGCCCTTTGGGGAGGCT
Source organism: Macrotus californicus (assembly GCA_007922815.1). Classification (NCBI taxonomy): domain Eukaryota; kingdom Metazoa; phylum Chordata; class Mammalia; order Chiroptera; family Phyllostomidae; genus Macrotus; species Macrotus californicus. The sequence goes on along the minus strand of VMDR010024545.1, from coordinate 10,881 downwards.
CAGGACTAGATGTATTATCAGCATTTTTATTGCTATATTTTTGGCAACAGATTTCAGGTATATACATTGGCTTAATTCAACCACAGTACACCTCAGTTAGTGGGTCTCATCCATCCAGACATGACTCCTTTTGGGAGGTAGACCATGTCCGTGTGCTAGTCCCAGACAACTGTGAATGTCTTACCTTACATAGCAACAGGGACTTTGCAGATGTGATTAAATGAAGGGTTTTGAGAATGGGAAATTATCATGGATTATTTAATAGGTCCAATCTAATCAAAAGGGTTTTAGAGATGGAAAGGTGAGGCAGGAGGGCCAGAGTCAGAGAAGGAGATGTGATAAAGGAAGTAGAGGTGTGAGTAGTATAGCAGCAAGATAAGGAATATAGGCAGTCTCCAGAAACTGGAAAAGGCAAGGAAACAGATTCTCCCTTAGAACCTCTTAGAAGGAAGGCAGCTCTGCCCAAGCCTTGATTTTAGCTGAATGAGACCTCTGACCTCCAGAACTCGAATGTAATAAAACTGTGTTCTTTTAAGTCAGTAAATTCATGGTAATTAGTTATAATAGCAATAGGAAATGAATATAGTGTCCCTATTTTCCTCTATTTCCAGCCTCAATGACCCACTTTCTCTATTCAATGTGTATCCTTTCCATCTTCTGAATATATACCCATGAAAAAGATACATGTAGAAAGTTAGTTGCGTGCTTTTAAAAATCCAAAGAATATAGTATGACACTGACCCTCATATTTAGAGCTGTGCTTTCCTCCCAACCGACTCATTAGCTATTATCCAAATATACCTTTGGTCCTTTTCACAAAGCCACTCCAGCCAAGTCCCATCTGTGGTCTTCCAAGACCACCCTGTTAAGTTGGGCTGGGGTTACTAAGCCTGGAGTCACAGTTTAGAAAACAGTGGCTCAGAGGCCAACGATTGGAAACCACGTCTCTAGAATCCCGGGCCAAAGCTCTTTCCCGTAGATGGCCCTGCCCCAGTGTCCAGCAGGGCACAGTCCTTGACACCTTTGAGGCCCCGCAAGTTGGCACGCAGCAGCTACGCTGGCCTGGGTGTGCGGGGGAGGGGCGACCCGAAGGCGCTAGGGCTGGGCCAAGGATTGGTCAAGGAAGTCTGTTTGGGCCCCCGAGGAGACTTCGGAAGGTCCAGGAGGCGGTGAGGCCAGGTGCCGCGCAGCAGAGCTGGGGAGCCGCCCCGCCCAGCCCCCGCCTGTGCTTGCTTGCCTGGGTTACCTGCTGCCCGTGGGCGGGGCGGCCCTTCCCGTCTGCGCCAGCCCCAGCCTCCAGGGCGGTGAAGCCGGGAAGTGGGAGCTGGAGCGAAGGAGGCGGAGACTGGTGAGGCTGCCGCCGCCCGCGGGGCTCCGAGGCGAGGGGCTGCATGGAGCTGCCGGCGCGGCTCTGCGGGCTGTGGACACTGCTCGTCTGTGCCGCCAGCTGTGGGAACACTGCGCCCACCGGTGAGTGCAGCCCCTCAGCCTGGGGCGAGGGGAGAAGTGGGGAGCGGCCGAGAGGCGGGCGAGGGCTCCGCGGGGCCAAGGGCCACGTTGGAGGTGGGCGCGGGACTCTGTTCTCTCGACACCCAGCGCTCCGCAACGGCAGCCTCTGGCGCCTGCTTCCAGGTGGGGTACCAAGGGGCGCCCGGGCTTTCCCGATCGCAGGCAGCGACGGCGGAGCGGGAGGACAAAGACTCACCGCCGCACTTTCGTTGCGCTGTCGGAAAAGCCAAGGAGCCTGGCGTGGGACTGAAACATGCCCGCGGTGTCTGGGGTCGGGGGGTCGGGACCCAGAATGTCGCCTGTTAGTCCAGTAGGGGATGAGGGGCCTGGAGCCAGCGGGTGCGGCGATCGAGATACGGGCGAAGTGGGTCCAGTGAAAGGAATCTCTAAAGATCCTTGTCCTCGTAGGAAAAGGATGTGTCAGTTCATGGCCTCCAAGAAATCCGTTGGGAACTCCAGACCTGTAGTAGCATCCAGGCGGATGCCTTTTCCCCCGTTAATAACCTTTATATTTTGGAATAATTTTCTATTTACAGAGAAGTTGCAAAGAAAGTACAGAGAGTTCACGTAAATCCCTCACCCTATGCAGCAACTTTCATTTAACCCATCAGAATTAATGTGAAAATTTGGAGGCCAATGACTTCCACACGGACAGTGCCTGGTACAAGTGGCCTTCTGAACATTTTGGGCAATGACAATAGCTCCAAATTTGAAAAGGTTTTATTATCACATTGACACAAACACCCACAATTTGCTTACTGTATTTTCACCAGTGTGTTTTGCTCTGAAACCTAAGTTGAAATACTAATTAGGAAACCATGACATTCTCAATTAATTTGGTCAGCAAAACACATGCAGAGTCTACTGTGTGCCGTGTGGCGGGCAGTATTCTAGGGGCTGAGGATGCAGGGATGAGCAAAACAGATCAAGTCCCTGCTCTGTGGTTCTTATCAGCTATTAGTACAGTTGGGAGGGAATATAGGGGAGGGATATAAGTATGTCAGATGGTGCTAATTACTATATAGAAAAACAAAAGCCGGGAAGAGGTTTGCCATTTGTAAAGACAAAGGAGTTCGCATTGAAAAGGTGGCATTTGAGTAGAGAGGTTTGAAATTTGTCACTCAATAATTATTCAAGTGTCTGCCTTGTTTAGTACTCAGCCAGGCTCTGTATGTTTGCTTAGAACCTCAGTGTGTATAGTATCATCCTTGTCCCCAGGTGCCTCTACTTCTGTTGGGGAGATCCAATTCCCATAATTATTTTGGGAAACTGCTGTTCAGTGAAGGGAAGGGACTTGTCACTTGAGACTGGTCACCCATCTCACTAGTCCCCTAATTTTCACAGTGCTACTCCAGCATCCTCCCTCCCACAGACTCCCTCCCACATACACCTGAAACAACAGCTGGCCTTCTAGACAATACTAGCAACCTCGACGGAATTATAACTTGATTAGTTAGAATAAAGGCCCTTTTCCCCCATTGGAAATATTGACAGAGTTGCATTGAGGTATGATGAAGGGAAAAAAACAGGGGACTTGAGTTTTAGTGGTCTGACATTTCCCAGCTGTGGGACCCAGGACTAGGCATTTCCCCTTCCTTGTGCAGCAGTTTTCTGTGGAAGAAGAAGGTTGAACTCTGTAAATTCTAACGGCTCTTCTAGCTCTAATCTTGAGAGGCTAGAGAATGGTTAGGTTACCAGCTTAGTTTAGTCTGTTTAGATTGGTAGCCCACATTGTGGCGTGAATTAATAACACCAACTAGGATTTATATAGTGTTTACTCTGTGCCAGGCAGTGTTCTAAGTTTTTCACTTGTACTATTTCATTTAAGGTTTATACAAAACCTATCCTGTAGGTGCTGTTATTATTCCCATTTTGTACATGAAGAAGCTGAAGCACAGTGAAGAGCCTTGCTCGAAGTCTCACCGCTGGTAGAGTGGAAGAGCCAGGCTTCCAACCCCAGCAGCCTGATTTCAGAGGCCTTTAACCACTGTATTCAGTGTCTCACTGTTTAGAAGTGAGGGGAGTCCTTGGTTGGGAGAGGAACAGGGTGCCTTCCAGAGTGGCAGGGCAGGACTGGTTGGAACTCATGAAAGTATGTAGAGGCCACTTGTTATGAAGCGAATGATCATAGATTGGAGACTTGCTTTAGAATTGCCAGACTGTGTGATCCAAACAGTAATAAGTACTCTGGGCGCTCAGAAGAGGGGAAACTGTGAGAGCTGATAGTTTCATGGAAGCGGTAAAACTTGAGTTATACTTTCAGGGTGGGTGGAATTTGAATTGGTGGGGAAGTTATTCCCAGGCGGGGTTGGATAACAGGAGCAAAGACCCTGGTGTGAGAGGGTGAGAGTGTTCTTTTGTGATCAGTGAGGAGCCTGGCTTGGCAGGAGGGTGCATTGGCAAAGTTGGTCCAGGCAGAAGAGCTTCATTTGTCCTTGAAGGTCCTGAGTGGGGGGCAGAGTGGGCACTGGAGGAGAAGCGAGCAGGGAGATTTAAGTGGGTGAGAGGAATCACTGGAGTATGAAGCTATGCAAAAATCTAGGGTTGAGGATGTCCACTAGAAAGCTGTCCTGTGAACACCTGTCCAGGACCATGACTGACTGCCTCGCGGGAGCTCAGCAGAACACGTCAGTGTGATGAGGATGACAGAGAGAGATGATAGTGCAAGAAAAAATGGACAGAGGTTGATTCTTGTGATATCCGTAACTTTTCCCAAAATATGTATGCAAAACCATTAGCTAAGCTACATGCCTTATTAGAAAGAGCACTGATCGTGTTAATTCCTAATTAGAATAGGATATTGTATTAGATGGTCATACATACTCACTTGAGGTTTGAAGTTTAGTTGGGGGAGTTATTTGAGTCCCTCTCTCCTTCCCACTTTGCTTTCTGAAGTCAGTGATCTGCTTCTAAGAAATGGGTGAAATGAAATGCCTAAGGAAAGATTATCAGGCAGAAGAGAGATGTTCTGTCTCAAAGGCCATGGACATATTATCACCTCTGGATAAAACCAAAGCAATTGTTTAGAACAGTTATGTCTCTTCAGAGAAAAAGAAAGTAGCTAACATTTATCTAGCATTTGCCTATGCCAGGCACTGTTCTGAGCATTTTATCTCTATTAACTCAGTTAATCTTCATAATAATCATTAGGTTATTATGATCATCCTCATGTTGTATATGAGAAAACTGGGGCACAGAGAGGTTAAGTACCTTTGGCAGCTAGTAAGTAGCAGAGCAGGCATATGAACTCAGGCAGTCTGGATCCACAGTCCATGCTCTTAGCCATTACATTATACTGAAATTCTGTGTCTTACTACATGTGAGCCAGAAGTACAGTCTCCACTATTTATGTAGATGTCTGGATGTATTATATACATGTACACATGTGTTCATATACATTTAAACATTTTGAGACTGTATTTGAAGTTTCAGTGTGTGTGTATCTGTGTGTATGTATGTGTTTTAAAGTATAGGAAGCAGAAAAATCTCAAGAGAACTGGAAGGAACCATTAGAGAAAAAAAAAGGATAGCAGATATCCACAAGCTGCCTAAAATGCAAAACAATGAGATCTGACTAAAAGACACTTCAAAGCAGATGGGGGGAAATTAAATCTGTGTATTGGTCTATTAAAATACAGAGGTTAAAAGTAGACTTTAAAAGGTCTTAAATTACTTGAAAATTGCGGTCTGATTTAAGTGAACCATAAACATGTAATATTTTCTATTATCAGGGCTTTAAGTTTTATGTGGGAGTGGGAAGTAGGTGGGAAGGTTGTTTTAGGAAGTTTGCTGCCATGTGGTTCTGGAACCTGCAAATGAGGCAGATAATCTTAGATTGTAGTCTTCAGTAGGAGCGAGTTTTTATTACAGGCTCTATACCTGACAAACTGTTTGTCTTCAAAAACATCATTGATATAATGTTAGAAGGGCCAAAATAGAATAGTTGTATACTCTTGTAATCACTTTAAGTCCTATAGCCTGAGCCATTGGTATTCCCTGACACTAACTGGTTTGGCATGAACTACAATGGGAAATCCCTGTTTCCACAAACCTGTTTCCACAGTACGTCCCTGCTGTGTGCCACTCCTTCCCACATTTGGGCCTCTGGTCTACCTTGCTGAAAATCTAATGGTAGTAGAGTCGGGAAAGAGGGGATAAATATTGAGTCAAGGGCCTCTGTAGGCTGCTATGAACAAAATTGACTATTGGGGGAATCCCAACTACTTAGTGCCTGTGGGGTTGATATTTTGGGGGCACATGGAATTTTTTGTGCCGTTAAAGAGGGAAATAATGCTGCAACTATTGCAGATTTTGTGAGATGCCCAGTGCACTCCAAAGTGGTAGCATAGTATATGAGATGTAACTATTGATTGATAAATTAACATAACTGTACTCCTTAATAATGACTAAGTTTGCCGCTGTAGAGACAATTTGGGGGGTTGTTTTACAAATTAGTTTAATAAACTTTATTTTGGAATAAGTTTCAATTTACAGAAAGGTTGCAAAGGTAGGACAGAGCATTCCTGTACACCTGGTAGTCCTGGCCTCAGGAGAGAAGTTCTCAGGAAAGTTTGAAATGATGCCCTCCACACAGCCTATTTCCCTGTGTTTGGCTGAAACAGTAAACTTTCCCTGATCTTAGAGCTGGGTGCAAAATAATAGTCTGTAAATAGTGGACACACTGCTGAGTTTTCTCCAAATGAAACACATCTTTAAGATACTGGTTCACAGTTGCTCCTCTTTTCTTCCCCTATTCAGATTAATTAAAGGTACAGTTCCAGCTGTTTAGTGTCAGACCCCAGGGGAACAGCAGGGGCTATTAATCTTTCTTCCTTAGTACTTCTTTGGAAAAGTTATCAAAACAATTGCCAGATCACGTTAGGATCCAGATGAGCTGCTTAAGCTCGCTGGCAGAACTACTGAGATAGAAGTGACTTTATTGAGGGAGACGTGGGTCCCAAGTGTGGGGAGTCCGAGATCCCTGCAGGAGGAAAACTTAGGAATAGACACTTCTTTGTATAGCAAGTAGTTAAGAATGTGGCCTTGGAGCCACATGAATTTCTGGGTTTGTACCCAGCTGTGTCATTCACTAGGATATGGGACAAGTGACTCAACATCCCTGCACCTCAGTCACCTCATCTCTAAGATGAGGCTGATAGTCCCTAGCTCATAAAGTTTGAGGATTCAACAGATGAATATGTGGAGCGTTCTAAGTACTAATATCAATAAACATTAGATACTTCTATGCAGTTTTCTTATTTTTGGCATCTAGGACTTATAGTAATGAATTAAATAAACCACCCCGCAAACTGGCTGATGTTGATAAATTTATTTCTTGTGCTTGATTTGAACAGAAACTCATCCACCTGTGACAAATTTGAGTGTTTCTGTTGAAAACCTCTGCACAGTAATATGGACATGGAACCCTCCGGAAAGAGCCAGCCCAAACTGTAGTCTGTGGTATTTTAGTCATTTTGGCAACAAGCAGGATAAGGTAAGTTTTCTGGAACATACAGAATTGCTGAGGTAAAATTAAAGCTAGGAATTGGAGCCAAGAGTAAGCCAAATTCTGCCCTGGCCGGGTAGCTCAGTTGGTTGGAATGCTGTCTATATGCCGAAATTGTGGGTTTGATTCCCAGTCAGGCCACATACAAGAATCAACCAATGAATGCCTAATAAGTGCAACAATGAATTGATGTTTCTGTCTCTCTCCCTTCTTCTTCCTCTAAAATCAGTCAATCAATAAAAATTTTTTTAAAAAGAGTAAGCCAAGTTCTAATCTTATTTCAAAGGCGAGAATTTTATTTTAGGCTATGTCTAAATTTTAACTGGGAAAATTACAGAAACAACTGTTGAGAAAATTGAACACATGAACTTATTTGCTAATTATTTGATAATCAAATGCAATTGAGATTCTCTGATAGGAAATACTACATATCTTTTCTCCTAGGCACTCAATAAATAATTATGTTAAAATTGGTTCCTGTGTTCCTGCCTAAATCCTTGTATCTATATAACACTTTCAGTTTGTCAGGGAATTTTCACATTCACCATCTTGTAATCATATGCACAGATAGATATACAAAAACTTTGTTATGCAAAGGAAAGGGCTTGATGGCAAGTGAAAAAAAAATGTACTTAGCAGGTGGGATTGACTAGAAGGTTTCCTGATGCCTGAGGAAAAATGAGGGGGGACTTTCAGCCTTTCCAATCAGCTGTGGTTGGCCCATTTCAGTGAATGTTTGTTAACAGGATTGGATAATTCCAGGTTTTTAAAAAAACATTTTATTTATTTATTTTTGGAGAGGGCAAGGGAGAAAGAGAGGGAGAGAAACATCAATGTGTGGTTGCCACTTGAGCGCCCCCTACCGGAGACCTGGCCCACAACCCAGGCATGTGCCCTGACTGGGAATTGAACCCATGACCCCTTGGTTAGCAGTCTGGCGCTCAGTCCACTGAGCCACACCATCCAGGGCATAATTTCATTTTTTTAAATGATAATTTTATTGAACGGAGTTTTCTCTTGGGCTTTATTGGTTTGTAGCCCCTTCTAATGGACAGATTCTTCAAAGCATCAGATCATTTGTTCAAATCTGTCTTATATCTTTATACCTTGTTTCAGTGGGGGTGTATGTGGAGTAGTTAGGGAGTGTTGGGGGTTGAATTTGTCCAGGATTTTGAGGAGGCCTAATGAAACGTTGTTATTACTGACAGTACTTTGAAGCAGTGAATTGTGAAATCACCAGTTCAAACATTTTGGTGTCAGGGAAGAGGCAGTAGAACTATGTTTTATCTGGTGTGCCATTTAGCTAGCTCAGTGGCTTGGGGTAAATTACTTAAATTGAAAAGATCTCTCTGTGCCTCAGTTTCCTTGTATGTCAAGTGTGGCTCTACTCACTTCCCTGGTTTTGCTAGGACATGGAAAATAATGTATGTGAAGGCTTAATAAAGTAAGGATGGAATAGGCTCTTTCTCTTGAGGGAAATGTTCTAATCTGCCTTCCTAGACCTTTTCTTGCTGAGGTGTTAATTGAGGTTTAAGTGTTAAGTGATAAAGAATTGAGGCTGGTCAAAAGTATTTACATTTTAAAAGAGATCTTCTAAATGCGGAAGCCTGTAATATTTCTAGCAGTGAAACTTGAGTAGTCAGAGTTCTGCTTTTCACAATGTTGGCTTCCTCTTGTTCCTAAGGAGGGGCTTTAGGCATTTAAGAGTCTTAGTAGCGATTTTTGGTAGTTCAATTTTGAGAAATTCCCGGAAAGACCCTTGAGTCTCTCCTAAGTATCTAACTGAAACCCTGAGCAGAGGTCACTCTTTTTTCTAACAGGTTCCTATTCCTTAGTCTGTTAACTATGGTCAAGGATCAGTCAGGTGATATTCTAGCCTAGAAGTTGGATTAATTCCTCAGTATACTTACAGAAATTCAGACTTAAAAAAGTAACTTTTAGGAGACAGTGGAATCAGAATTGGATTTAAAATTTTGTCTCTCCCCCTTTCAAGCTGTGTGATCTTGGGCAAGTCGCTTAACCTTTCTGAGCCTCTGTTTTCTTGTTTGTAGAAGGCTGGTGGGGAGATGAGCTAGTTGACCAGCTAGATGTACAGTTGACCCTTGAACAACACGGGTTAGAACTGCACAGGTTCACATACGTGCGGATTTTTTTCAATAAATACAGCTGGCCCTTCATATGTGTTGGGTTTGCTTCTGTGTCCAACCAACTGTAGATCAAAAACAGTATTTTTGCATTCCCAACCACTGTTTTCCAACCGTGGATTGAAAATGCTGTTTTCAGTCCATGGTTGGTTGAATCTGTGTATTCAAAGGGCCAACTATAAGTCAAAAGTTATATGAGTATTTTAGACTGCCGGGGGTGAGGGTTGGTACTCCTACCTGCCCCAGTTGTTCAACGGTCAAATGTACCTACTTCATATGAAGGTTGTGTGTATTAAAAGGAGATGATGTTTGTAATGCACCTGGCACAGAGTTAGTGTTCAATAATCGTGAGCTTTAGCATTATTAACCATAATAGTTGTTGAACCATAAGCAATTATTTTTATAGGTAATATTATTATTTAATCTTATTCCCTCCATTTTGCCCCTGAGGAGACGAAATGGAGACCATAAAGGGTAATCTTTGCTTAAAGTCATTATTTCAGCCATTTGACAGCATTGGTCATTGTCAATCCTGCATATATGATGAATGTGGATTATTCCTTCCAATTAGTGCTGGGGGGTGCTTCCTGTCTGGATCTGTTGAAGGTTATAATCTTGAAGCTGAGCATAAAAGGCAGGAGTAATTTTCCTTTCCTCTTTCTGTCCTTTGGACTCAGCATTAACATCATAAGATAAAACTAGGGTGCATATATCCTTTGAAGCATATTGAAGAAGTGGCATTATGATAGCTTCTACATGTTAAAGGGCTTATTTGAATGTCTTAAGGTTTAAAGTTGCTAAATGAGTTCATTTTTAGTCTTAAGGTTGGAGGGTCATTAAGATGAGTCAAGGATTTATGAATAATTCTTAAAAATAAAAAAATTAGGTAAGTGGCAGTCCTCCACCACTGTTTTAATAATCTGTAATAGTTTCCCAATCTAGCAACTACAAGAAGGATGTGGAATCTGATTTTAGGTATCTTTCATCACCAAGAGGTAGGTAAGTCACACGAGGTGAACAAATTAAAAGGTTGTTGTTCTGTCCAGGCATCCTGAGAAGCAGAGCTGAAGCTGACACACGTTTCCTTCTGAGAAAAGAATCTACAACTTGGGAAAGGTTTGATCCAGCCAGATTAACACTGGTCCTAAGGGAAAGAGAGCAGTTCAGGACTCATGCCTTGCTTTTTGATAAAATTTTGAAAGGAGGCCAGATTCTCTGATGGGTGGAGCATAATATCAAACAGCAGCTAGCTACCAGTGCAATGAGTCACTATAGCTGAAAGTCACGTGGGCGCCATCATGCATACCTCATCAAGATCTGCTGGGAGGGCTTTAGTTCCTTGTCTGATAGAAAGAGGTGTGGTTGACTTGAGGATCATTGACAAATCGGGTTCCTACTTTATTCATGCCAATTTAATATTATTTACCTTAAGCTTTGAAAGAGATTTTTAAAAAATGATTCTTTCCCCCTACCGTGTCCTTTCTAAGTCATTTTATTATTTCTATGTCCAAAACATAAGGTTCAAATTTAGGTAGTGAAGTATTTTTTCAATTAAAAATTTCATTATAATAAAAATACATAATAAAATTCCACAGCCCTCTCCCTGGCACAATAATATAATAAGAGAGCTGAGGTTTTTCCATAATGATTCTGATACATGGCATTTGACTGTACATTTGCCTCTGGTATCTACAAAGGGCAAATGTAGCTTCCAAACAAGAA
>VMDR010024543.1:0-14964 GCA_007922815.1 Macrotus californicus | reverse complement strand
AATGAAACATGTAATTTTCATTTTTCCTTGAGTCTCTAAAATCACCAGAGAGTTTTCTGGGTGTCTTTCACATGCTATGGTCCTGGTCAGCAAATAAGGAAAACATTTTCTAAACAATTATTGTAGGCAATTTCATTTCCCAAAATGCTGGAAGCCAGGATCTACCTTTGGGCCTTCTCAAACTCCCTGGGGCAGAATTTGTGTATGTCGTTATGAGGCTGTACCGAAGGGCCAGACTCACATCCACTGAGAACTTCTAAGCAGTCTTTTAAACTGAGAAAAAAGTTTAGGATATTTGGAAGTAGGTGAGACCTAGGTATTGATAAATGTTAGTAGTGACATGTAATACTTCTAAACATTTAGTTAAGTTTTAAATTGGAAGAAAATACCTACCTCCACATTTTTAGTCCTAGTACATATTCTCAGGCAACAACTTCTATTGATTTTATTTTCAGTTCTTATTGTCATTATGTCTATATATTCAAATAGTATGCTGCTATTAGTTTAAAAAAAATAATGGGACAAACTCTTTTACCAGATGTTAGTACATTTGTATGTGTAATCATTACTGGCATTTAAAAATGATTTCTATAACCTTATTTTGTGTTTTCTTTTTTCTCCAAAGCTTTTCCCTCCATCCACACTTTTTTTGTCCTCTTGGATTGTCAAGACCTTAAAAATTCTCCTATTTGCTTTAACTAGTTTAGAAGTTATGAATTGTGTCTGCTGGTTACATGACTTAACACACCTACATTGATTGGTTTTGAAATGTTAAACCAAATTTATAATTCACATATACACCTAAATTTGTCATGATATAGTATTCTTTTTCATATCATGCTGTTTCTGAGTTGCTAATATTTGAGGATTTTTTGGATCTCTGTTTATGAATGAGATTGGCCTATATCTTTCTTTTCTTTTACTGACCTCATTGGGATTTGCTGTCTAGGCAATGCTAATCCTTCAAATCAGTTGAGAATTGGAACACTTTCAGTTCTATGGATTTCTTTCTACAAATTAAAAATTTTTTGTCTGTAAAATCTGAAGTGATGTCTACTTTTTTCATGACTAAAACTGGTGGTTTCTCTCTCCATCAGCCTATTAATTGTAATAGTCTTTCCAATTACCTTTGCCTTTGTTGATGGTCTTTACTACATATTTTTTTTGCTAATATTTTCACTTTCTTTAAAATTATTTATCTTCTCACTTCTTGTGATGGATTCCTAGCTCCTTTATGTAAGGCTGTACAGTTTTCTCTATAGAGTGATTTAGTTGCATCCTATGAGTTTTGGTAGAAATGTTTTCAATTTATACAAAGAAATGGATCTGAAGGAGCAAGTTGTGGTTTGTGGTGGGTGTGGTTGTGTGTTTCCTGATTGCTCTTCAAGAAGGAATAACTGATCCCTCAGTTGCTGAGAGGCCCCCTGGTAGAAAGCCCTCAGCTCTAGGCTCCCTTCATGTACTGTCTTCACTAATGAGTACTGCCTCTTTCAAGGTGATACTTCCTTCCTTGCACACTCTGCATCCAGTGCTTGATCGACATGAGACATCAATTCCTGACCCTCTCTCAACTTGGTACAGTACTTGAAGGTCAGCCTTAAAACTCCCCCTAGAGTCAGCTGAAGTCTCTGTTGAAATTTATTCACAGCTGTATTTCTTCTGGCCAGTCTTGTTTCCTGCCTTTTCTCCCCACAGATATTGGTCCTAAGAGAACTCTAAAAATTCAGTGGCAGAGTCGTCTCTGTGTTATTCTTCTCAGGGAATCAAACCTATAAGAGACGGCTTTCTGGAGGAAATGGTATTCAACCTGAGAACCAAAGCAACTGAACAGAAGAACATACACAGTTAGTATTATCAGCTGACACGGTTGGAGAAGAGAAGGTGTGTGCACGTGTGTGTCTGCTGAAGTGGAGTGATGGTGGGGAAGTTTGGCGTTATGGGAGACAGAGCTAGGAAAGGAAGCTTTACCTAAATCAGACAGGATCTTATAATCCACCTCGAGAAGTTTTGGCCCTTAGATACTACAGGTAGTATTACAGCTGTAGGTGCCAGACACAATTCATTTACTGAAAGACCTTTGCCAGGTAGAGAATTCAGGAATACATGGGAAACCAGATTTCATCAAAACAGTAAATATGTTTTTTTTTATTTTGAAGTTTGATAGCCCTTATCCAACAACAAAAAATGTATGCAGATAGAAATGACCACTAAGTGATTACAGAGTTGCTAACCGCCCAGCTACTCATTAGAAGTTCATTTCATTGTTCATTTACCCAGCAGGATTTTGGAAAATGTTAACTCTATTGGGACCATGTAACCTTCTACTCTTATAGCTTGCAGGAAAATGGCACCCACAGGGAAAATTCTACTGCCCATTGTCAGCTTTCGATATACAACCAGATCACTGCTGTGCTTTATTAAAGACATAAATCTCAACTTGTGCTAAATATGTACAAAGGAAATTTGGTTTGTACATCTTTATAACATCAAAGAGTTACTTCAGTTTCCAAAGGCAACCTACTTACTGTCGCATTAAAGGATCAGCACCACAGTAATATTTTCCAGTAGGTGATTTCACTGACGGGTCTGAGTTTCCTGTTTTAAATGCAGTGGAGAATGCAACATAACCATAAAAAAACACAAGCTAATACCGACTTTTCCAATTGCCAGGAATTCAGCAGGTATGGAAAATACTGATTTTATTATTATAAATGCAGTTAAATTAAGCTTCTTGATTAGAAAAGAAATCTCTGTTAAGTATGGAGAGAATCGAAGCAGGAGCTGGTGGCAGGAGTATGAAAGGGGAGAGAGGAAAGTGAAGGGACATCTACCTGTGTTTGGTTGAAGAGAAAAACAACCAGGCTTCTTTGAAGACGTGAACAAGCACTTCAAAGATCTGCCGCTAGCAGAAAAGTCATCAGAGTCACTTTGATTATGAATTCTGCTGAGTAGCAAATCCTGTTGCATATATATACTTCAAAAGCAGTATTGCAACTCCTGAGTGACATGCTGTTCAATTTACGAGTTCAGTGTATCCAGGAGAAAACAGTGCTTGTGAATGGAGTTTCATAAATAACTGGTAGGCAAAAATTGGCATTTGTGTCTATATTAGGCTCAGACTAGCTGCTGAAATAATTAAAAGCACCAAAATTTGCTAACTCAGCACAGGACAAGTTATTTCTCATTGGTGCAGCAATCCAATGAGGATTAGGCATATGTTCCTACCTATCTGCAGTGGAGGCTGGGAACTGTAATCCGTGTTTTCGAAGCCACTTCTCAGTGTCATCTCCACACTCTGGTGATTTGGGTGGGCAGTTAACTCTCTTTCACGTGAGCCAGCACCGTCCTCAGGAAATAGCAACAGAACCCCATTTGATTTACTTTTCTGATAATTTCTGCACTGGAATGCACACATCTGATCTATATCAGATTCTCTGCATTTAAACATAAAAATGATTATATTCAGTTTAATTTAATAAAATTGTTGAACTAGATATTCTAGGTATCTAATTATTGTTGAGGTGTAATGTCAAATTCTGTGAATATCAATAATAGATAAGATATTGTTAGGGTCCTCAAAGAACTCATAGGAGAATACATTCTAATAAAACCCAATTTCCATGCAATGTAATAAATGCCAGTCTCTCCCTATATTTTAATGAAGCATCTTTCATTAGAGGATTGTCACAAATCCAGATATAATTGACATTTGAATTGTCTGTTCATGTCACAGATAAATAAATAAAATAATTGTATAAGATTTTACTAAATCTCTATAATATAATCATTTAGAAAACTTGATGTTGCATCAAAATTATTTTAAAGAAAACTCAATTTTGTCTTTCCAAAGTGGAAGAATAGCATCAGGCAGACTCAGACTAGCCAATGTCATTTTTATTTCATAATGCAACACATGCAGTCAGTCTCTTCCTGACAACTAGTAATAAACCTCCGTTTTAGTGCGCTTTGGTTTACGAAGTCCTGCGCAGCACTAAGGAGGTCACATAAGAGCACAGCCGTAGACTGTATGATAAATGGTTTGCTTTACCTGTATTGTCCCTTTCTATGTACTTCAGTGCCCTCCATAGCCAAGGTTTACTACTCCCAATTCTCCTCTGGTACTTTTTGGTGAAGAATCGGATCCATTTTGAATCTCCATAAGGTATTAGATTTAAACCCAAAGGGGCTGGGTCTGCCATTGTGTAACCTAAAATATGCATTTAGCCATTTGGTGTCTTAGTTTCTTCATATGTGAAATCAGTTTCAGATTAATGAGACTTCAGTTCCTTATGTACCCTGTTCAGTGAGTCTATTATTCCAACACATTCTTAATATAGTTATGTTGTCTACGCAGAACGTTTCAGTATAAAAAAAAAGTCCAGTGGGTATAGGCTTTTCAAATAATAGCCCTTATATTATTTCGATATAATCTTACCTACTTGTTCAATTCGGAAATCAGTTTGTTAATGCTATCTTCTGTTTATGAGTTTAGCTTCTTTCGTGCTGTATCTTCCTTATCTTCATAAATGTAAATTATTGCCTACCTGAAACTTATTCCATAAGCTACATACTAAAAATTTGCACAATTCTTTTGTTTGGCAAAACTCTACCAAGGAAGATAATGGACTGAAATAAATAGGCTAGGCTTTGGGAATGCCTCCAATTTTGAATCCTTGGCAGGGTTGGACTTCCCCTGGAAAATAAAATTAGCCAAAGCTCTAGCTCAAAATCTTTTCAAAGATAAAGCTATGGGGATTACTCTAATGCATTCAAGGTGTCCATGTACTTTGAGTACAGCTAATAATAAGCTCCCTGGAAAATATGATGAAGATACTGGCAGATTATCACAGTTCAGCAAAATCAACTTTATGCATAGCCAAGACTGCCATTACCAAAATGGAGTGGTGGGTTTCAGGTTTATTAACCCATTTGGAGTGTTAACTTTGGGAGTGTGGGGGCATCTGTCATAATCACGGAGAAGAGGACAATGAGCTTTGACTCCCATAGCCAGTGTGTTTCCTCCTCTTGTTTCATCTCAGCGTCTCAAAGTCAAAGGGCTTCCTCCGAAGGAGAAGGCCACCCAGAAGCTGGAGTGGAGACATTGTGGTAGAACCTGGCTACAGTCCTGAAACCCCCTTTCCTGTATTTTTTTAGAATGTTTTGTAGTATTTGAGTACTCATAATAAAATAGATGTTCTACCCACCAAACTCATCTTTTAGGAATTCTGGAGCAGCACTGTGCTCTTCTCAAAGGGATTGGACTTCAAAAGTGACTTACTACATTGCTATTCCAAAAATACAGAGTGAATAAGAAAATAAAATTCAGATCATGAGAATTTTCTTAGTAATCTAGCTAATCTAGGGTCCATAGAAAAGGGTTTAATTGTATAACTGAATAAGTTATATAACTTCCTTTTCTATTCAAGAATGATATAACTTCCAGCAGTCATTTTCAACTAAGGAAGCAAAGTAAGGGTCGCAGCAGAATGACCTGCTTTTCCAACTCACACCATCTCTCTTCCCAGCGGGTCCTGTTTTCCCTCCAAGAATCTGGCACATTCCTGCCCATGGGGCAGCATGGACTGAATCTGCTGCTGTAGTCAGTAGTTACTTATAAGAGTGAGTTGCATGTCCTGGATATTGGAGTGGAAAAAAGGTTGAGAAACAGCTCCACTGTCTTGGAGCAATGTTTCTCTGCAGTGGCCCTCGCTCTTTGGGGATCCATGAAGTTAGTAATGGGGACCTGCAGGCCATGTTTGGGGATTCATGAAGTTAGTAATGGAGACCCACAAGCCATGTTCATTATTTTTTAAAACAACCTTATGGACCCTGTATATCTCCCGACAATAAAGTTGCTCTAGCTGCTGGCTAGAACCTTTTCTCTCGTCTTCAAGCTAAAATTATATAAACTCCCAGGGATTAACTATGGCAAGTATTTGGGAGCTCTGATGAACACTTACAAATTCCTGTATGAATTGATTAGAAAAAACAAATGTCTATTTAATGAAGTTTGATCATTTAATAGATAGACCATTTCAAAACACTGGACACATAGAAGAAAAATAACTAAAAGAGCAGGTGACAACTAAAACGTTAGGAAACCACTGACCCCAAATGAGATAGGATAAGTAACAGGAGAATATCTGTTGATTTCTCTTTGATCAATAACTTTCTTAGTCATTGGAACATATACACATGTTCAAGTGCACAGATATATGTATTGCTCTACAGTAGATAGGACCGAAGAAAGGACAAATCTATTACTAAGGATAGAGTTCTCTATATAATAACAGCTGTAACCAATAATTAATTTTAGTTATGAGTTTTTTAGAAATTATCATGTTTAATTTATCTTCAGTACATTTGAATTTCACAATCTCACCTCTCCTGCCATGGGTGCTGTGGGTGGTGAGCTTGTGGGAGGCTCAACTTCAGAATATATTTTACAAAATAAATATCATTTGTAAGTTCTGGGTCTTATGTAAGGTGTGAATGGGTGACCTTAAAAATACATTTGTAGCCCTGGCTGGGGTGGCTCAGTGGATTGAGTGCCAGTCTGCAAACCAAAGGGTCGCGGGTTCGATTTGCAGTCAGGGCACATGTCTGGGTTGTGGGCCACATCCCCAGTAGGGAGCCCATAAGAGGCAACCACCATTGATGTTTCTCACCCTTTCTTTCTCCCTCCCCCTCTCTCAAAAAATAAATAAATAAAACCTTTAAAAAATATTGATTAAAAATACAATTGTAAATATGAGGCTCATTAATATAGTTCTTAGTACTTTCTGTACAATGGATGATAAATTAAAGTCTGGGCATTTGGGTTTTTTTCTTTCTTTTATATAATTAGTAGAATTTCTATCAGTAGACTGTTACTAGGGAAGTTATTACTAAGGCAAGAAAATCATAGAGCAGAGGTAGGAGACCTTGAAAGTTACCAGCTTTTAGCTTTTGGGGAGCAGAAAGCTATTTGTCCTTTTTGTTATTTTCTTTCTAATTCCAATTAGACTGGGGATGAGAAACAAAGGGTGATAGTGCTTTGTTAAAGGGCAGTGAGGAACAGGAGCGTGAGAAGGGTGACACAGCTTTGCGATGAACAAATATCTGGGTCTGTTGGTTTGGTCTCCAAGGTATAAGTAAGAAAACAATTAGAGGCTGACCTGCTGATTTTCCTTCCTGGAAGAAAGGTGTCCTTTAATTCTGAAACTAAAGTGAGTTCTAGAAGAATTCTGCTTTTTGAAAGAATAGTCAACAAGTTCTTGACATTCCAGGTCTTCCTTTTAAGTTGCTTAACCAGAGAGCAAACATACATTATTGATATCAGTGAATATATTCATTCACACATTTATTTAACAATAGTTTAGCACTTTTTGTGTGATTCTGGGTGATGTTATTTTCACTGTGCAGTTGGTAGTCGCAGTGACTCCTCAGTCAGATTTTATCAAAGGAGATTGGTCAGAAAACAAGAGAAAGAAATGAAGGATGCCAAGCATTTTCACTATGAAATAACATCATATGGATTCATCTTTTTGTAATCCCTTTTTCATCTCTGCCTGTTTCATTGTAAAGCAGGAGCAATAATAGGAAACTCAGAAGCAGTTTGACATCTGTTGCCCTTCATGTGGATGATGTCCGTGCTCCATCAGTGTGTACTTTAGGCAGCAGAGAGGAAGCTCAGATGCAGGAACTTGAGAACCAGCACAACACAGGCCCTTGGTCCTGTGGTCCTTTGAGTTGGAGGGTTCAGAACAAAGTCAGGAAGGGAATTTTCCAGGTGTGCATGTGCTCCAACAGCTTAACAAACAATTGCAGAGAAAACTCAGAGATCATTACATTATTTGTCAGCAATTCATTACCTTCACCTTGCTCTGAACTTTTTAGTAAATTTTTTATCTTTTGTATTCTTTGTACCCCATCACTAAACCTTAGTGTAGTGCTCTGTATACACATTGGTCTCTCAACAATTGTGGGCAGGTTGAAAATGTAATAAATTTGAGCCAGTAGGATGGGGGTGGCCCGAGAGCCATGCAAACACACCAGTTGGATCTGCCATGCAGAGTGATGGAGGGTCCCACTGCTGCCTTCCGAATCCTCCTCCTGGCAGATACATTCCTGCAAGGGACAGGACTCCTCATGGGTGACTTCATCTTTCAGACCCTTTATAGGCCTGGCTGAGGCCTTATAGAGCTGTGCTGCACTGTGAGATTTTCTACCAGCCCTCCTGCCCTTTCTTGTTCCACAGAAGCCAGACCTACAGGCCATTCTGAAGGCTTTCCCTGTCTTCTCCAGCCTCCTCCATTGGTCCCTCACAGTGGTTTTCTTCCATAAATCCCTTGTGAGTCTACTATTGTCATGGCATCTGTTCCCTGGAGGACCTGAGCTAATGTGGAAGGGAAATAGCTTCCTTCTGGCTTAAATCTCAAAATCTGAATGTAAATAATGTGATAGGGAAAACCAAGGGACAAAGGCAATATTCAAATAGAACTCTGAACTATGCTTGGCCACCCTTTCTTTTCCTTAACTCTTTTGCCTCTTCTCAGCCCTCTAGTAGGGATCAGTCAACTTTCTAAAGGGCTAGATAATAAATGTTTTATACTTATAGGTGATGTGGTCTGTGCTGCAACTACTCAGCTAGGCTATTGTGGGGTAAGAGCACCCAGAGGCAACACATAAAGGAATGGACATGGCTGTGTTCCAATAAAACTTTATTTAAAATTAGGCTGCAGGACATATTTGGCCTGCAGGTTATAGTTTGCCAATACCTGGTCTTTCAAGTTCATATATGAAGATTTGCTTTGGCTGACTTACTGAGTTATTTATTTAGGCTCCTAAAAACTGAGATCCTTTAAGCTAACAAAGACCAGGAGGATCTTTTGTTCTGCATCAGCACCTGCTCCTTTAGCAATGCCTTACCCTGCGTTCGGCATTCATGGATGGCTCCCTTCCCCAGGGGTCTGAGTGCCCCATGGTATCCACTCCCCAGCTCTTTCACTTTGCTTACAAACTGCTAAGCACTTCTCTTTCTATTCTAACAAATGAAACGTTTCTTTGTTTTTCTCATTGCTGGGAATTTAAAGACAAATATAACAAGAAGATGACTGCATCTTACAAAAGCTTCTTGCAATTACAAGTGGAGTCACCATGGCAACTCACATTTTTTTGGATTAAAGTATTTAGCGTGGGAGCTGATGAGAAACAAAAAAAGTTTCACAAAGCAAACTGAGGTTTTGACTTTAGCTAGAAAAACACCCTGAAGCTTTCCCAGAGGCAGAGGGATTGAGGGGAAGGAAACAAAGCTAATCAGGGTTCATGGCCAAGAACCAACCCAGGTAGCAGGCCAGGCAGTCAAGTGGCCGAGCAGCTTCAGGTGAGGTGGGAAGGCTTGACTCGCCTGATTGTGCTTGATTGGTGGTGAATATGAGAATTTTGTAATTAATGTTTTATATACTTGCTGTCCCTTTATTTCTGTATTTGCTTGGATAGTACACTTGGATTTTATCATCTCAAAGAAAAGATGTAGAAAAGGGCACTAGGCCTATTTGGATTGCCATTGGCACTTGTTCTAAACTCTAAGACAGAATGGAAAAAAATAGCCTCATTTCTTGGACAACGATGTGGTATGCTGGTAACATAAACCCTGGCCGTACTCTTGAGAGAGGTCCGTGACTCAGATGGATTTCTAAGCCATTCCTTTGTCTCCTGGCACTTCACCCTGATCCTTTTGTTCTTCCCTCCCTCTTTATTCTTATTAAGGGTTGAGGCAGAGCCAAGCCTACAAAATAAGTAATAGATCATAAAGCTTCATTTATAGAGAACATCTTAAAATGGTAACAATGTGCAAGAGTTTTAACGAAGCACCCATGGTTGTAAGGGTTTATTATCAAGTTAATTATAACATCGCATGCACTTAATAGAAATCGTTAGTTATAAAGTGGTGGACTAAGAATTATCACAATGAGTAATAAAATAGTAATGAATTGTGCATCATATTATTTGATTTTCTGTGTAGTTGCCATTTTATGCATTAGAAAATTGAGGCTCAGAGTTTAATTCTGATTAAATGACGCTACTGAGGAAAAAAGCTGCTAACTTGTGGAGTCAAAACTGTTGACGAGTCTGGCCTTTGATGACTGAGTCATAACGGTCAGGCTCAGACCTCTGGGTTTGATGATCTGGGTTTGAATCCTGATTCTGTTTCTCTTTTGGTAAGTTGCTCAGCCTCCATGTCTGCACAGAGGGCAGTACTACTGTGTTTGGAGAAAGTTTAGAACCATGCTTGGCGTACATCCTACAGTCGTGTTTGTAGAATCAATAAAAAATCACACTGGTCCTAAGAAGTTGAATACATTAGCTGGCCTTTGGAAATCTGCCGGGTCTTTCTAAGCTTCATTTTCTGTTTATCCGCAAAATGAAGATAATAAAGT
The DNA here is from genome assembly GCA_007922815.1 of Macrotus californicus. Taxonomy (NCBI): domain Eukaryota; kingdom Metazoa; phylum Chordata; class Mammalia; order Chiroptera; family Phyllostomidae; genus Macrotus; species Macrotus californicus. Next base: position 4,543 of record VMDR010024543.1, on the reverse strand, counting down.
ACCTACCTTATAGAGGCTTTCAGGGCTAATTGGACTTAATGTAAAGGCATTAAGACAGTACCTGGGACTTCTTAAGGACTCTATTTTTGTGAGCTATCGAGCTAGTCTAGATGAACAAAACAAATAGGATATATACATATACATTTATATATTGTGAGATTTATTTTTTAACATTTAATTTAGATATTCTTCCCCCACCCCTCCCCACAAATATCTTCTGGGTCATCAAGAGCTTGATGATAGCACATTTTAAAAAGATGATGGACTGTTGTCTCCAAGAACTTCTTACAAATTTCGCGCCCATTCCTTAAGTACGTATACACACATGCCCAGACAATGGCAACTCCAGCACGGCTGCTGCTGCTTGGCTAAAGTGATTTTAAGATGCAGTCGCTTTCCAGAGATGTTAAAAGTGAAACAGCAAGCATGGCATTTGCCAAAGAAATACTGTAAACTATACAGATGCATGTAAGAAGTTCTATACAACTGCATGTGTAGGTGGGCAAGTCATAATAACATTTTATGCTCAGTATGCCTGTGAAAAATGAGAAACCCACAGTTAATTGGTCATGGAGAGAGGCCTCTTCAAGAGATTTAGAGGTCAAGGCAAGAGTGTTGTGGCCTCTTCTCTGTCCTGTTCCTGCCTCTGCCTCTGGAGCAAGAAGGATGGGGCTTTCACTTACCTGGAAAAAACTTGGCTATCTCCTTCTTTTGAACTTTGGCACTTTTTTCTTTAGCTTCTTGCCTTCTGAGTATAATCTGTCTGAATTGATGCACAATGGCCTAGGATTCTGATTCTGCTCAGGCTGAGGACACTATAAATTTTATCTAGTCAAATGTCTTTATTTTACAAAGATGGAAATTTGATATCCATGTAGAGGTAAGAGGCAACGTGTGAACAAACATAGAGCAAAATGAGTAGATATTTCAGGGGAAGGTCATAGGCTAAGCACACGGGAAAGCCTAATCAATGCACACCTATAATATACATTGTTTGAAAGCATCTGTTAGAGGCTGAATCGTGTCCCCTCAAAATTCTTATGTTGAAGCCCTAATACCTCAGAAGGTAACTGTGTTTGGAGATGGCATCTTTAAACAGTTAATTATGTTTAAAATGAGGCTATTAGGTAGACCCCAATCCAATTTGACTCGTATCTGTTTAAGAAGAGGTTAAGACATCCACAAAAAGACAAGGGGTACAGTAAGGCAGTGACCATCTATAAGCTGAGGACAGAGGCTTCAGAGAAAGTCAGCCCAGCACCTTGATCTGGGACTTCTGCCTTCACAACTGTTAGAAATTTCTGCTGTTTGGGCCACCCTGTTTGAGTTCTTTTCTTTTTTCTTTTTTCTCTTTCTTTCTCTCTCTCTCCCTCTCTTTTTTTTTGTCAGTGCAAGCAAACTAATACAACATCTTAGTGAGAAAAGAGAAGAGGGGATTCAGAGAGATCATCACAAGGGAGGGAGGAAGAGCCCACTGAAATGTTCTGAATAACTTGCGGCAAGGTCGGGATATTCGATATCATTGTTCGAGGAGTCCCTGGAGAAACGAAAGCCTCTCTTCAACCACAGCACTTTTCTTCGGAAGGCACTCAAGGAAGACGTTCGCTAAAGGCGCTGCTGTCAGCAAGGTGAGGTGTAGGGTTCCATTAGAGAACTCTGGTGAGCCGGGCCCAGGAACAGGACGAGGGCTTCTTTCCTTGCCCTGAATGCACACCCGTGTTAGCCCATGGTTTGTTAGTTTGTTATGCAAGAGGGCTGTACACAGAAAAGAAAATGCCTCTCTTGACAGTTTTGGATTTTTTGTTTCTTCTTGAGTAAATCTGAACTACTTACATTTCCCTATAAAGTCATCCATTTCATCAAGATTATAAAATTACTAGCACCTAACTGTACATAATTTTATAATTAAAAAACACATCCTTTGTATTTATTATATACCTTTTCTGATTTCTTGTTTTATTTATCTTCTGCCTCCTTTTTTCCTTCCCTATACTTTACTGCCTCAAAAGGGAATTTAAATGCCTCTGTTGTGCCTGGTTCACCTGGGACCTGCTGTACACTTGCCCTCACATGCTGCCTGTTAACCTATGCTCTTCATGTGGATCTCTTGGCCAGGGAGGTGGCACTCTTGTCCAGCCTTCTCTCCTGATTCTCAGGGCAAGCCAGTTTCAGATCTATGCTCTTCTCCTGTCCTGCATTGTATTTAACTAGCTTGTTGTTACACACTGAAGGAGATAGATCTATACCTGGTGTTTACTAATGCAGTACATGGATTGCCTTTGATCTCACTCACCAGCCACGTTAGCATTTGTCCTGTTTGTTCAGTCTTCCATTGTGCATTAAAAGAGGGCAAGTTGTCACACAGTTTCTATTTATTGCTGGAGTTTGGCAGCCTTTTACCTAACACAACCCTACTGAGGTTCAATCACACGACACTGCTTCTCAACCTCCTCCACCCCAACTTCCTTTTGTAACAACCAGAATCCGACCACTAGATGAAAACCATAATAATAACCAGAACATTCTACTCCTCAGGTTCTTTTTATGCATGTGCTCAAGGCCTGTTCCTACTTTCTGGCTGGTTGTTTTCTGAGTGTCGCAGTCTCTATATGGATATAGGAAGAGAGTTACAATGCCCAGGGGGGAAGGGAACGTGTGAAAATATCATCTTGCTGGCCTCCGGGATGGAATCCACGCAGCGGCAGGACTCGGGCTCAATGTTTTAGTTGGTTCATGTCCTTGTTCTGAGTGCGACAAGCAGTGAGGAAATAAAGAGATATTTTCTTTTCCATTATCTTGCTTTTGCAGAATAGATTTGCTTTCTTTCCAGAGGGAAAATAGATGTGGGACAAGAGTAGTGTTTTGCAGTCCCATTTCATCATTTTAATCTAGTTTTAGGGAACTGTATGAATTTTTACGTTTTTCTCTGACCTCTAAAGTGGTGGTCTGTCTTGTCATCTTACTTCTGACATATTCACAGTGTCTGGAATACCCAAGGTACTTGATAAATAATTCATTTAATTAGTGGATGAAAGTGACCATTCTTATATTACTGGGTTATTAGGACAATTAACTAGAAGAAATTTTAAACTAGGCTTTCCTATTAAGGTTGGTTTCATTAAATTTTAGTGCCAATTTTATTTCCATCCTACCTAGTAATGTGGCTATAATTATAACAAAGGCTAGTCATTTGATTTGGAAATTTTGATATAAAAGTCATATCAAGATCAATCATTTATTCTATAAATATGTACTGAGTGAGCATTTAGGCTGGCACTATGCCAGGATAGCATTCTTTGCAGCTCTGTGGGGGATAGGGGTTTGGGGGGAGCTATATAAAGATGAAGAACATGGGTTAAATATACAAATATATGTTTTATTAAACATAATTAAAATGTATTGTGAGATATAACAGAATTATGTGAAGCATGCAAAGATATACAGAAGGAAGAAGAGAGTGGATGATAACTGGAGGGGTTTGAAAATGTAGTTAGCTGTGGGTCACTAAGGGTGAATTAGACCCAAAACGCATGGGTGACACTAGATTCAGAGGGGGCCACGTGACAAAGTGATAACGACCGAGAAGGCATGTGTGTGTGAGGGGCTGTGAGGTCTCTGCACGGGTGAGGGCTACATGATTCGAAAGGCTTCCTGGGAGGAAGTCGATTTAAAGTAGCTCGGTATAGGTTAGAAGAGAAAGCGCTGAGATAGTTATTATGTACTTGTGGAAAGAAATGTGTGTGTGTGTGTGTGTGTGTGATCATCAGCGCATCTGAACTGGAGTTTGGGCTGTGTAGCCGCTTCAGTCGGCCAGCCTTTGTTTGGTATCCCTTGGAGCCATGGCTTAAAGCACCGGCTCAAATCCAAGACAGGAAAAGTACAGATAAAATTAAAGAACAAGCTAAGAGTGCTTGGGGAATAGAACAAAATGAACTACCAGTGGCGTTGTGGGGGAATCGTCACCACAGATCTTCAAGGACTCTAAGCTGGTGTCAGAGGACTGATGTACTGCCTGACTATATAACCTTAAAGCGTAAATATGGAGAGGGGAAACTACTATTAAGTAAGGGGTTTACAGCAAGGGTGGGTCCAGGCAATCAGAATTATGATGTTAAAATCATTAAGAATGATTTTTTTCAGTTATACTTGACATATACTATTATATTTATTTCAGGGGCACAAAATAGGGATTAGACATTTTATAATGGTTTGATAGCCTGCCTGGAAAAAGTCCAACCCTTGTTAACACAACAAAAATGGGTTGTGTGACATCGATGTAACCTGGCAGCCAAGGAGAGTGGCGTGGAATGCACATGTGTGAACAATGATGACTTCACTATACTGGTCAGTGGGAGAGGCAGACACCATTGAGTGAGCGTGTGTACTGTGAGGCCTCCACATTCAAAATGACAGTAGAGCAATGAATCTCCATCAGATTTTGCATCAGGCTTGAACATTCCTCTGTGGAAACTATTTGGATGATTCAGAAGGCTGCAGCTATGGGCAACTGGTGATTGGCAGCTTCATCACGACAACATGCCTG
>VMDR010024542.1:0-14965 GCA_007922815.1 Macrotus californicus | reverse complement strand
GAAAAACAATGGTGATAGGAAACATCTTTTCCTTGCTCTTTATCTCAATGGAAATAAATAAGACCTACTCACTACTCACAAGCAGATCATCGTCTAAGTTGGGGAGAAAGAAATGGATGCAGTGAAGTGGGACCAGTGTGAATCTGAGATGTTCGTTCAGCAGGAAGGTGGGAGCATAGAACCTCGATTCAAGAAATCTGAGCACAGGGAGCTTGAGCCAGGTGTATGAACAATTATATCTGCTTGAAAATGAGTATTGTTCAGAAAAAGAGAGGACCTAAACACACTAAGCTATTTTCAAAAAATTCAAACTGTAATTGAACAACAATAAATTAAAAAAAAAAAAGAAAAAAAATTGAATCTAAACTATGACTGTAGAAGGCAACAATATCTGGATCGTGTGCTGCTCTTTCTTAAGCATGCTTGAGGCAAGCCTATCCTTCAACTTGCACACAGACACTGCTGTTTACTTAGTGGTGCTTTGCAGAACTGAAATGAGAGCAACCTTTGAAAGCCCAACTTTGCATTCATAAACTTATATTTCCAATTCTTTTCATTCAGTGTGACTGTTGATGAAAAGTCTATTTACCAGAGGACTCATTCATTCTGAGGCCCGTAGTTGTTTGGACTGTAGGGTTCAAGGTGCAGGCTATGGGATCCCAGTTCTATTGCTCACTATCTGGTCACTCAACTTTTTTGTGCTTCAATTCCATCCTTTGTAACATGGGAAAAATAATAATAGCTACCTGACAGGATAGTTGTGAGGCTTAAAAGGAAAGCATCCGTGGAAAGAGCTCCCCTGGAGTGAGTGTGGCACATAGAAATTTCTCCTTAAATGCTGTTCTTGTGTGGTGCAGGTAGCTCAGGGGGAAAGGAACAGCAGTGGTCCTGGAGTCAGAAAGCTTGCCTGGGAGAGGCCCCTCTGCCATGTGCTTGCTCCATGTTTTGAGCACCTCCTACTCACCCTGTTGGTGAGTTAAGGGACCCATTGCCCCAGGGTTATGGTGATGTCTGACCACAGGACACCTGACCCCAGAAAGATGAAATGGAGAGTGATTTCTTAGTTACGTATACTTACAATGCGGGGAAGACAGTGCACCATGCAGGGTCACACAGTGCTTAAATTCAGGGACAGAATGAGCAGCCAGGGGCTGTGGGAGGCAAGAGGGTTGGGGTATCTCCTGACTCTGTGGGAGAATGTGATTGGTTTGTCTGAATAATTTGGGGGGCTGGCAGGGAACTGAAGCTCTCTACTCAGGGAGAAGCAAGAACTGGGCTTGGTCTCTTTGATAAAAGGGATTGTTCTGTTAGAAGACCTTTTCTGCAGATGCAGAAGGGGGAGGGGAAACTGCAGGGAGGCCAGCAAGGCCTTCCTGATTTCACCAACGACGCAGCACATACCACTGAATCTTCGTATTAGGTCTCACACCCACTGTGAACGAGAAATTCACTTCCATCTCATCGCATCTATGTCTCTTCCACTGCCAAAGAGGCATGACTTTAAATGAGTGTGGCTTATTAACTAGATACTCCACAAATATGCAGTGTTGCTAAATAAACTATTACTGAATATGATTTAGGAAGTGTTGCTAGTTTTCTGACTATAATATTCTGAAAAAAATACCTTGATAATCTCCATTGCATAAGTCAAGGTGTCTCTTACTGCAATTCTATTTCTTTCTTTTAAAGTGAAGGACTATATGTTAATATAGAAAAATAATGAGTTATAGTAAGATTTGTGGTAATATAACCAATGTAACTGTCAGATTTAGTCATATCACTTTAGTAATTAAAGCCCAAGGGCCACACACTGCTAGTAAAGGTTGAGCATAATCAAATTTACCTTGTAAATAGCAGACATCAGTTAGTGTTTCTGATGGATCATGCCGGTTTACTTCTCAGATCAATATTTGCATCTGACAAATAAGGTCGAAGTTATGAAGAACCATATAATTAAGGACATTTCTTCTCTCTACTTATCCACTTTCCTTAATCAAGTATTAATTTACAATTTTTTTTCTTTTTGGTACATTTTATTAATGGGAATAAACAGCCAGAGCAAAGTGAAAAAATATATTCATGTATTAATTTTTTTGCTGTGTGTGTTTGTGTGTATGACTGTGTATAAAATAGCACGTTCTTTCAGAATCTACAAACTAAGTGTGAGGAATCAATAGCCCCTCCCCTGCATAGAGTGGTATATATTTTATATATTTGTACCAACTAATTTATAAGGAGCTAAGGGGCCTAATCCAGAAAAAAAAGTACTCAGTGTCCATCATTGAGATTCAAGAGAACCCAACTAGAAGGGAGAGAATAAGATTCATCCTGGGAGAATACGTTTCTCAAACAATGCGCCACACTTGTCAACAGAGACTGAAGCTCAGAGAGGAGCCCTGGTGCGACAGGTGCGTGGTTGTTGATTGACCCTACTCTTTGCCAGGCCCTTGATAGTTTGTACTTAAAGGGTGAGCACCGATTGGTGTAAGACCTAAAAGGACCAAATCTTGGGGACCATACAGCTCTGTGGCCTGACCTCTGAGATAACATGGAGGAAGAGGGGCAGCTCCCAAGTGGCCAAGAGGGGTGAACAAAAAGTGGTTGAGAACAGCCAGTTGCCCTCCGGGTGGAGGTGAGTGGATGGTAGTGTTAGGGGAAGATCACTGGATGTGGGCCATGCCTGGTGGCGCCTCCGGCCTCCTGAGGTACAGTACAGCCCCAGAGCAGCCTGAGAAGAGATATCCAAGTGAGGAAGACAGTTCAGGGAAGATGGTAACTTATTCCCGTGCAGTAGTAGCCCCAAGACAGATCCCGGGGTCTCTTGGAGTACATGGGAGACAGCTCTTGAGAACTCTTTGAGATACCAGAGGGACAAGAGAACCAGGAAAGGTGGAGGCTACTTCACACCTGCTGATGTATTTTCAAAGGGGCCTCTGACTGAGCCATAGTGGGATCTATTCACACAACCTTATTTGGTTATTACAATGAGATGTCCTTAGTCTTCCAGTCTGTGACCACAAAAAACGTTCTATGCATTTCAATTTGAATGATAATAACTCCAAACTCACGCCTTATTAGTAGTAGGCTTAATTTTGTTCCTCCTCAGGAACTCCTATGTTATGTCTGAAGGGCGTGGTTACTGAACACCAAAGGCCGCTTCTTCCTTTTCTAAGTCCAGGCTATGGGGACATTGCTCCTGTTGCTCCCATTGCCAGCGAGAGCTTTTGTTTGTGCTCAGCTGTCCTGTCTGCTGTCGTGGCCATGGCCATTTGTGGGGATGTCCTTCCACTAATCTGGTGTTAAGCCTAGCCAGAGGTGCTCCTCTGCCTTAGGGTGAATTTGATCTCGGTCTTCTCCAACTTGGAGGCTAACTTGGCAGGTTTTGGTAACATTGAGCATCAGAGAGGAGGCTTTCAGTTTTCAACACCTTGCATCCCAGAAGACCCCTAAGATGCCAATGTATACAACCCCCTTCCAAAAACCTCTAACCTTTATAAACCAATGGCTTGGGGGGAGGGACAAAGTGATTCCATCTACTTACTCTCAAGCTCAGATTCTAGTTAAGTCCTGTTGTGTAATCAAAAGGTAAAGCATTGGGAACTTGCTTGGGATTCATTGAATCTAAGAGGGCTTTTTAAAGTGGTTTTAAATACACCAAAAGTTCTAACATGATTTGGCTGTAAAGGAATTGAAATTTAAACAAAAATAAATTAGGTAATAAGAAAAGAAATGACCAGGAATAAATTATGTAGAAAAGATAAAAAGCCCCTGGGAGAAAAACCCTGAATAGTTGCTTTATAGTGACACAAATTGACCAAAGGCCTCAGGGACAAGGCCACATGATTGATTTGTGGGAGAAAACATTGATTTGACAGGAAATCACACAAAGTAATTATGTGAGTAGGTACAGCTACTGTATTTTAAACAAAGACACACCAAAAACACGCTGGGAAGCAAACTGGTTGCAGACGGTTCCTGATATAACTTGGGACTTCTCCATGCTGCAGACACACTCTTACCCTTGAAATGACATGGAGGATGATGGCGTCACCCCAAGTGAGCTCTCCTTCCAGGTGTGTCCATTTCTCCAAACCCCCATGCCGGCAACCCTGCAGGCATGTCCTCCCTCCTGCTCTTCTTTGACTTCTGTTTGTTCCTTTCCTTTTGATTCTTGTGTGGATGCTGGGAATTGATGTTGAGCCAGACAGACATGGTCCTTGTTCTCCTTGAAACTTGCTATTTATTGGACATAACTTGTGGCTCAGGCTTTGATTCCCGATCCCAGCAGAGTGTGCTTGTCCTGTAGTCGAACTGTAGTGGGGTCAGGAGTACCAGTGAAGTCTGCCTTCGATTTTGGGGTAGGGGGCTGGTGAGGGAAACAATTCATGATGAATTCATCATCCATGTGAACGATCCATCCACAGCTGTATTTCCTACTGATTCTTGGGTGTCTGCTTGCCTTTTCATTTCTCTGCTTCTGTGGAACCCAAGTTTTCATTGTGTTTCTTTGGTTATTCTGAGATACTCTCCTAATTGGCCTTCAAACCATTCCTTTTTCTAGTGCTGTCTGTCAAATGCTAGCATGTTTAGTTGCCTAATGTGTAAAGTCATGGTTTTACTTTAAAGCCAAAGACTATTGTGTATTCTATGCCCCTATCATTTTTCCATGTCAAGGCTGAGTTCCTTGTTTTATAATTCAAAGATCTCCATCAGTTGTTCACGCTTTCCCTATTCACAGATCTTAGCCCTGGTCTTATCACTTCTCTGTTCCATCCATCCACCTAATCTAGTCCCATCTGACTCATTATTTAACTTCCCACATCTATTTATTTCACTGAGACTTGCCAAAGCCACATTTGCTTTATCTCAGCCTTCGTGGGTACATGTTTATTTATAGATTTATTTTCCCCTGAACCATTGGAGACTAAGTTGCAGGCATGATGCATCACCCCTAAATATTTCAGCTGCATGTCTTCAAAATAAGGGTGTTCTCCTACCCAAATGTTATCATATCTATGAATTCAGCACTGATTCAATATTATTACCTAAAATTCAGTGTATACTCACATGTCTTTAATTCTAGGGGAGAATACCTGTACAGCTGTTTTCCCCTCTCCAGGATCTAACTGAGGAATCACACTGCATTAGGTAGTTATGTCTCTTCAGTATCCTTTGACCTAGAACACTTCTGCATGGTGTTTTGTCTTTCCTGACACCGATACTCTTGAAAAGTACACATCAAACATTTTGTAGAATATCCCTCTATTTGGATTTGTCTGATGATGTCCTCATAGTTCTGTCCTGGTTAAACATTTTAGCTAAATTACTATATAGATGATATTGATTTATTACTTTTTTTCTTTTTTCAAGTTGTTCTCTTGGTGTGAATGTTCTCTCACTTCCATTTTGTTACTGCAAACCTTATATTCCCTTCAGTTATCCTCAGAAAATTGTTATGTGACCCCGCTCTGTGCCAGGTGATGTGGGCACATGAAAGAAGTAGGAGATTCTTCTTCCAGGGCAGCCCCATGATCCACAGCCTCCAAGGAACATTGTCTGACTAACTCTGCTTACGGCAATCTGTCTTTCCTGAATTTCTATAGCACTATAGTCTATAAACTGTAAGCCTGTTTGATTACTAATGTTGAGCTTACAATAAGATGCTATAGTCTTTTTTTAATATATTTTATTGATTATGCCATTACAGTTGTCCCATTTCCCCCCTTTTATTCCCCTCCACCCTGCACACCCCTTCCCACCTACATTCCCCCTCTTTAGTTCATGTCCATGGGTCATACATATAAGTTTTTTGGCTTCTACATTTCCTATACTATTCTTAACCTCCCCCTGTCTATCTTCTACCTACCATTTATGCTTCTTATTCCCTGTACCTTTTTCCCCTCTCTCCCCACCCACTCCCCTGCTGATAACCCTCCGTGTGATCTCCATTTCTGTGATTCTGTTCCTGTTGTAGTTGTTTGCTTAGTTTGTTTTTGTTTTAGGTTCAGTTGTTAATAACTGTGAGTTTGTTGTCATTTTACTGTTCCTATTTTTGATCTTATTTTTGCTAAAGTATTTTTTAAAAGATATGTGAATCTTCTTACCCAATGAGACTCTAAGTTTCCTTAAGGCAGATATATGATGTTCACCATTTTTCTCTTGTGCTATAGTACTCAGCACTGTGACAGACTGAAGGCAAGTGCCTAAGAAACGGTTAGTAGTTGAGTATGTTTTTGTAGTGCCTTTTTTATTTTCAAGGCTTTTGACTTTTTTTGACAAAGATAATTGTTGGCAGTCTTCTGCACTGAACAAAAGTGCGACATAGAAAATACACTAATGTATAGCTTTGGAATGAATTATGTGGCTTTTGAAAAGTCATCCTTTTATATCATCCTTGTTATGTTTGTCTAAGTCCATGGTCAGTTTGTGTTTCCTGAGTGTAACCCGAACACTGTACATAGATAACAGGAGAGCATTAAGATTCAGATTTTTAAATTAACCATGGATGAACTTCAAAACAAATAATCCACATTTGCAGAATTAATCATTTCAACCCTTTTTCTACATGTAAGGTTAGATGGTTGAACCATCATGCTTTTCTCTACAGAAATCATTCATCTCATAGTGCTGTTTGTCATCCATGTGTTGGTTGAAACATTTTCTCTTGGAAATCACAAAGATTACTCGGAAGGCAGGTAATTATAGTAGAGCCAAAATCCATGTTAAACAGAATTCAGTGGGGAAGCTGGTGTTTTATCAAAGTTTCTTAAATTTTGCATTTTATGTTATTGTTCTATATGGGGATGGCACGTTTATAGTCATGGCCCAACTGGAGCACTCCCGCTACTCCAAGACCCCAAATATTGTCTGCCCCATGCGGGATCAATCAATTACTAAAAGTAGAGTTTTTGTGTGCCACTGTTTGCTTTTTTGTTTAGTCATTCATTTATTGATTTATTTGAGTCCACCAGTACACAGGAGCTGCACGTGAGGCTTTGAGCAGGGAAGTCCATCAAACCTGTCTATTCTCTAACTTCATGCATTAGGGACCATTCGCAGGTGATTGTGCCAGGTCTATAGATTGCTGGCCATCTGGTGTAGCCTTGGCCTCTGAGTCTTAGAGCCCCATAGCTCCCAACAGTGCATTTACCAATAATTCTGTTATGAAACAGCCATTTGGCCAACTCTGATGGCCTTGAAACTGTCAACTACCCTCTGGTCTGTCTTGACTGCCATCATTTCCTCTGTGTATTTTTTTGCTAAAAAATAAAGCTCTAGATATATAATTATGCACTTTTGGTGACATCCAAATTAGTGTGTGTTAGATTTGCATTTATGGTGCTTAATCACAGAGCAAGTGTGAAATAATTCTATATATACCCAGAATGAATCAAAATAGCCATGTTGAGTTAGTTGAGTAACAAGTTGGACATGGGCCTAGAAGCTGTGAATCCATAGATTATAATGAGTTCAATATTCACGAGGATGGCATGTTGTGTCATTTTTGGAAGGATTGCCATCACATTTATGCCTAATAAATATATTCTTCATGCATGTGATAAGACAATATTTATTTATTAAATGAGATGGTGGTTATGAGGAATAATGAACTAAAAATTATTTCAAAAGCCTCCGCTAACAAAACAAGTTGTGTAAACAAACCTTTAAATTAGAATCGGCCCATAGATTTAGAGCTCATGAAAAATGTAATCGTAGCTAAAATTTCTGACAGCGGGAAAGGAGAAACTGTCATTCATCCTGTACTTTTTGTAAAGTTACTGAAACTTTTCATCACTGGCCTCATCCTTAACCCAACACAGCTGGGGAAGCTTTGTGGGAATCTTAGGACTTTGTTAAATATTCAATAAATGTATAGGTGAGACATAAACATGTATACCAAATTAATGTAAATAATTGTTAATTATTTTAAAATCCTGCCCCAGTGGAAATATATAGGATTTTTTTTCTCTTTATGGAACACATTGATATGGAAACCTAGCATTACAAAAAAAAAATTATTCAGGCATTTACCTAGTGAGGTAATTAGTGAATTCAGGTCCCTTAAACTCACCATTTCTCTACCAGAAACACTATGTATCAGACCATGAGTATAGAATATCAGTATGTAATGTTTAGGTTTTTAATTATTACGGTGGATCAAAAACTATTGACAATGGAAGGGATCTTAAAAACCATCTAAGCTGAAACCTTTTATTTTATAGATGATGAAACCCAGAACTAGATAGCTATAGGGACTTGGCCAAAATTTTAATATTGGCAGAATTAAAATAGGAACTCTGATTTTCTATCTCCAATGCCATTAGTCTTTCCACATATCAGGAGAAAACAGGACATTTCAAATAATTTTATGCTGGCTGAGAACCAACTCAGGGAGGAGGCAAATAAGAGGCTACCAACACCAAACTGACCCTTTTAGACTTGGCTTGAGATTTCTTGCTTTCTACTCTTTTTTGTAGCATCAATGACAGGATCTCCTCAGGGTGGAAACAATTTATTTTTCTTTGCCATTTTAATTTCAGTGAAACTTGAAAATGTCTTTAGTAGTGAAACAGAATAAGGATTTTTATTTAAATTATCCTACTTTTAGTATCACCTGAAATATCGCATAGGATATTTAAGTCCATCCAGTAAGCGTGAATTGAATCATCTTTTCCATATGCTCAAAATCTGCAGATAAGTGCTCATATATGCTAAAATTATGACAGCATGGATAGACCTGGAGAACATTACGCTAAGTGAAATAAGCCAGTCAGAGAAAGACAAGCACCATATGATCTCACTCGTATGTGGAATCTAATGAACAAACTGAACTAAAAGGCAAAATAGAGACAGATTCATAGATGGAGAGCAGGCTGGCAGCTCTGGGGAGGATTGAGGGGGTAGAAGAATCAAGCAGAAAAGAAAAAGGACTCATGGACATGGACAACAGTGTGGTGATTGTTGGGGGTGTGAGAGGGGTGGATGGAGGTGGAAGTGGTTATAGGATAAATGGTGATGGGAAATATAATAAAAATCACTATCAGGAAATAAATAAATAAAATTGTTGTAGATCATTAAAGGCACCAGGCAATATGCTTAGATCATCCTTCCAGTCTTCAACAGACCCTTCCCTTTCTCTCACCTGCCCACTGAATCTATCACCTAACTCTGTTGGTTCTCTCCTCTTAGGTGTTATATGCCAGCATGGACCCCTCTCTGCCCTTTCCCTGCAGCTGCTCTGATTCAGACTGTATCCCCTCTAGGCTGACTTTTACAACAGCCTCTTAACTGGCCTCTGCCCTTAATCTCATGCTGGTCAGCTTCCTTAATATCACCAGGTTATTTTTCTAAAGTTTCAGTTACTGCATGGCTTAAAACCTGTTTGTTCCCCATCTCTAAGAGGGTCAGATTCTAGCTTCATTTCACCTACTCACAACATTCTTTGCTTCTTCGACCCCAGGTTCTACCTTTTCCCCTAACCTGATCCCCAAACTCAAGTCCCAGCCACACCACATCTCTGTTCATGGGATCTTTATGACTTCCTCTCCAATTCTCCCCCCTTCCTCATTCCCACCAAGGAGTCTAATGGATGCCTTCATCTTCAAGATGCACATCTTCCTCTGTGCTCACTTGAAGAAGGGCATCATTTGTTACTCTCTACTCTCAGTATGTGTAAGTTCAAACACCTATTTTTTTTTGTCTGTGTTTCTGCATCACCTTGCACTTTGAGGAGCTCAAATGCAGTTGATCTTCACTATTTGTAGATTCCGTATTCTCCTACTTGTTAGAATTTGTTTGAAACCCCTAAATAAATACTCGCGGTCCTTTCACGATCACTCACGACATGCACAGTGGCAAAAAATTTGAGTTGCCTGTAGTGCACATTTCCTTCTTGTTTCAGCTCCTGAGCTACAAACAAATTCCCTTTTAGGGTCTACTTAGTGTCATATTTTCACATTTTTGTGCATTTTGTTGGTGATTTGCTTGTTTAAAATGGCTCCCTAGTACAACATGGTACAGCTGCTGTGGAAAACAGTATGGGGGTTCCTCAAAAAAACTAAAAATAGAACTACCTTATGATCCAGCAATTCTACCTCTGTATTTATATCTGAAGAAATCCAAAACACTAATTCAAAGAGGTATTTGTACCCCTATGTTTATTGTAGCATTATTTACAATAGCAAAAATATGAAAGCAACCCAAGTACCCATCAATAGACAAATGGAAAAAGAAGATGCAGTACATATGTACAATGGAATATTACTCAACCTTAAAGAAGAACAAAATCTTACCATTTGCAATAACAACATGGATGGGTCTAGAGGGCATTATGCTAAGTGAAATAAGTCAGTCAGAGAAAGATAGATACCATATGATTTCACTTATATGTGGAATCTAAAGAACAAAATAAATGAACCAATGAACAGAAACAGATTCAGGTGCAGAGAAGAAACTGAGGGTTGCCTGATAAGAGAAGAATGGGCGAGCTGAGTGAAAAAGGTGAAGAGATTAAGAAGTACAGATTGGTAGTTATAAAATAGTCAAGGGGATATAAAATATAGCATAGGAATGTAGTTGATAATATTGAAATAACTATGTATGGTACTAGGTGGCTACTAGATTTATTGAGGGGGACACCTTGTAAAGTATATGATTAACCACTATGCTATATACACCTTAAACTAATATAAAATAATATTGAATGCCAACTGTAATTGAAAAATTTAACAAATGGCTGCCAAACGTCATACTGAATGGCTGTCTACTGTCTCTCAGTCCAAGAAGGCTGTGATGTGATTTATGGAGAAAATGCCCATTAAATAAACTTTGTTCAGCCATCAGTTATAGAGTGCTATTGGCTGTGAAGTCAATGTTAATGAATCAAGATTGTGTGTGTGTGTGTGTGTGTATGAAGTGTCTTTAAACAGAAACACACAAAAAACAAAGTTATGTATTGATTAGTCGATGAAAATGGTGTGCCCAGAGGCTCATAGGAACTTAACCCTGTATGTCTCTTAGGAGCAGTGATTCAATACTTGCTATGTAAGTGTTTGCACTGACTTTACAGAATATACCTACTATGAATAATGAGAATTCATTCTAAAAATTAGGTGGAAGTCCAGCTGAATAAATGATTTGCATCTATAGCTTTTCTTGCCCCTCTAGTTTAATGGTTCACGAGGGGACAGAGTTTCATTCCCACAGTCTTAGTGAGGAAATAGAGTAAAACTCCTTTTTGAAAATAAGAGTCATTTTACATTTTTTGAGATTCAGTAACAAGGCACCCTGGTGAGTTAGTATAATGTATGAGAAGAGAAGGGAATCAGGCAGTGAAGACCTAATTCAAACCCCAGCCTTTTCTCTCTTGGAGACATCATTTCTTAAGATCATTTAATTATTCATAAAATACATGTTAATAATACCTACCCTGCCCACCTCACCTGACTGTTGAGAGGAAAGAGTAAAGGAAGAGTGAAAGGTCTACAACTCGAACTATGTTGCACAAATGTGAAGATACATTACAATATATTTACAGCTCGACTTGATCAGACCCACTGTATGTTCCAGCAATTGTTTTTCCAACTTTGTCTATTTCTCTCCCTTTGTCACTCACTTTCTGACATTTTATTCACACTCTTTACTTAGGAAGAAGTACTACCCACATTTTCTTAACGAAGAAAAAGTATTTCATTAAGCAGTTGTATGTGGTATAAACAATTTACTTCAATCCATACTTAATAGGCTGCCTGCCTTACAAATTTCCACTGGGGCACTATTATTATCTTATCCTTTGATATGGGTCTAACCACACACAAAAGGACTGATGGACTAATCCATTCAATAAATTATTATTGAACGTATCCTTTCTGCCAGGCATGATGGTCAGTGATGGAGATGCAATGATGAGCCAGGAGAGGATGAAGATGCTGTGCTATTCCATAAGAGGAGTGGACTCTTAACAATTAGCCATGATAATGAAACAAATAGGACAGAAAGGAGAAGAATCCAATTCTATGAAATCTTGTAACAAAGACCCCTTACCTAGAGGATGGGTTTGAAGGAAGTGATGGCATACTGAAGAAGTGACATGTGATTTGAAAACCAAAGAGTTAGTGGAAACCGAGTCGGTGCATGAAGTTGGAATGGGGATAGGAGAGAATTTTGAATCTACCAAATGGGTATGTAGCCTGCACAAAGGTCCTGTGGCAGAATGCAACATGGCACACTTAAGGAAATTGAAGTAACTGCTATGGCCAAAGAGCAATAAGTACAGGGGGAATTGATAGGGAAAGAGGCTGGAGGTATAAGAAAAAGCAACCCCTGAGGGATTCAAAGACAATATTGAAGGTGTTGTTCATCACCCTACGAACAGTAGAAGGACAATCAGGGGTTTTATATATTTTTTATTGTTTATTAAATTTATGGGGGTAACATTGGTTATTAACATTATGTGAGTTTTTATGGACAAGATTATAATTTGACAACTCTATATATACTGTATTGTGTGCTCACTACCTGAAGTCTAGTTTCCTTATGTTACCATATATTTGAACCCCTTTCCCTTCCCCCAACCTGAATGGGAGAAGACATTTGCAAATGGTACTTCCAAGTAAGGGCTAATATCCAGAATATATAAGGAACTCATTCAGAGGTTTTAAACAAGAAAGTCACTTAAGCATATTTGGGTGGCAAAGGGTCACTCAGCTTCCAGTGTGGGGAATTGGCTGTGAAGCCGTGGGAGTAGCCAATGGGTTTGACCTAGGGCAACCCCAGCTAGGAGGCTGTTGTGATCATCCAAGAAACTACTAAGTATGTGAAGACTTATTATACAATTTATAAACATGTAAGAAGTGAATGGTTTAAATAAAGTTAAATCTCTTCCCTTTAATTTTGGAGGCTGCATTTTTTCTTAATAATTATTACCTTAATACTGATGCTATAAGTTTTGAAATAATGCTCATAGACGAGTGCATTTTTAGCTAAAAAAGGTTGATTGCTTGCCAGTAAAATTCTTGATAATTTCACTTTTTTAAAGAAGGAAAAGCTAAGCACTTAAGAATTTAAAATTTGTGGCTACTTTTAGTATGATAGTGAATATGCAAAGTTACTTTTTGGGAAAAAAGAGTTCAGCCTGCAGAACCTGTGACAAGAAGATGAGGTTATATAGAGACAGTAAGAATAAAATCTCCTGTCATCCCTTATAAAATATTAGTCATGAACCTCTGAGTTAAAAATAAAATTTTAGGGGTGGGGTGAGGAAAGTGAGCCAGCCAGAGCTTAAAGAGACCAAGATTTCCTCTTGGTGGATAATGTCAGTAGATTGGCATCCCAGATGCTGGTAATCATTTCCAGCTTTTGATACAAGAAAATTGTTCAATGAGGAAAGCAATTGTGGGGAAGGAATGGCCTTAGTCATACATCCTGTGAATTTTTTTTGTAAGGTATCAATTTGAAATCATTAGGCAAATATAGAGAAACTGAAATATTTTTCCCCCAAATTCTCAACCTGTCTTTGCAGAGTGTAACCTCTGTGCTATCTGAGCTTCCTCTTCTCTACTCTCTGCACTGGGGAAACAGGGTAAACCAGATGTCTGATTGCAGCTGTGGCTCCTTTCCTGCTTGAACTTCTTCATGGCTCTGCTGGTAGTCCTAATGCCTACTTACTGGAGTGCTGTAGTTAGAGATAGAATCAGTATTCCTGCTGTTCCAGAATGGAAGGGCCACAACGGGTAGTCAGGAGCTCAGCAGTATTTAGGGCTCTAACACGTGGTGGGATAAATGGGTAGAGTCACTTTTTCAGGCTCTAGCAAGGGATTAAGACATTTACACAACGGAATACTACGCAGCAGAGAGAAAGAAGGAGAGCCTACCCTTTGCAACAGCATGGATGGAACTAGAGAGCATTATGCTAAGTGAAATAAGCCAGGCAGTGAGGGAGAAATACCATATGATCTCACCTTTAACTGGAACATAATCAACAAACAAACAAATGAGCAAAATAGAACCAGAGACATGGAAATAAAGAACAAACTGACAGTGACCAGAGGGGAGGGAGGAGGGAAATAACGGGGGAGAAAAGGGGAAGGGGCAAGCAAAGGAACATGAATAGAGGAGTCATGGGCACAGACAACCGGGAGGACTGACTGTGGGAGTGGGGGGCAGGGGAGGGGCGAGCAATGGGGAAAAAGGCAGGACAACTATAACTGAACAACAATAAATAAGTAAATATATGAAAAAAGACTCACTTGCTATTTTAACTCCTATTTGCTTTCATTTTGACTCCTGACAAGGTAGGCGCTCTTCTGTCTTCTGTAGTCAGTTTTAAATCAGTGTGATGTCGTTGTTGTAAAGTTACACCTGAAGTTGGAGAAATTAACTGTAGAGGTGACATGCTGTGTGTCTGGTAGAAAAATGGTTTGTATAAAATGGTACAATTCTCATTGTGAAGACCATGAAGAAAGGCACGGATGTGGCTTTTGCCAATAACCTTTGTAATAAAGGGCTTGGGGTATTATCCTATTACTTGACTTTTTCCTGCCTGATGGTACATTTTCCAGCACTATGATACTAGATAGTATTAGAATACTGCAACTTCAAACTCAGTTTTGTACAAAGTGAGGCTTAGATCTTTTAAATACAAAATACACACAAGGGTGAGAAAATGGAAATATAAATATAAGAAACATTTTTATATGCTATGTGAAAACTAATAGATATATTTTATTATCTGTAGGAAATATTAAATGGTGAAGGTGGCAAAAACATTAAAATATCACTGCCTTTCCCTATTCATACCAGGATCTTTTTATTAAGTCTACATGTGTTCATTTATTGTTTTGTGGTCTTCTCAAAAGGAAAGCTTTTGGCTAATGCACTTATATTACTTGGAGGATCTTTGTTTGCTCCAGAGCATGTTGAAGAGATTTTATTCCTTTTTTAGCATCTGAGTTAAAAGATAAATTAT
>VMDR010024541.1:0-14969 GCA_007922815.1 Macrotus californicus | reverse complement strand
CATGAAGAAAAGCCAATACTTATTATTTTTGGTGATACTCCAATATATTCTGCAGAAATTATGTTCCCTTAGGGATCTTATATTAGTCTTCTTGGGCTGACATATAAAAATATACCACAAGCTATGTGGCTTAAACAGCAGAAATTAATTTTTTTATAGTTCTGGAGGCTTGAAGTCCAAGCTCAAAGTGCCAGCATGGTTGGTTTCTGGTGAGAGATGTCTTCCTGGCTTTATATTAACTGCTTTTTCATTGTATCTTACACGTTGGAGAGAGAGAGAGAGAGAGAGAGAGAGAGCAAGCTTTCTCATGTGTCCTCTCATAGTAGCACTAGTCCCACCATGAGGACCTGCCCTTCATGACATTGATCTAAACCTAAATATCTCCCAAAATCCCACCATACAATATCATCATATTGGGGGTAAATCTTCATCACATGAATTTCAGGAGGGCATGAAATTCACTTTATAGCAGTTCTCATGGAAGTGCCTAAACTATTGAAAATCAATTATTTCTTGCAGTTAATTCAGCTTAGTTAATAAATTGCTTAAGGGTCTCAAGTCAGATTAATCCCTAAAAATTACCTACTTTACTATAATAAATTTTAGTGTGTTATTGTGTAGTCAGATTGGGGAATCACAGTTCTGACAGAATAAAACATGCAAATATGACTGTATATAAAAAAAACTACACAATTATCAGACAATAAAAAGGCTTTCTAGTCATGAAAGGCAAGGACCTACACCCAAGATTACTCTATCCAGCAAAGCTATCATTTAGAATGGAAGGGCAGATAAAGTGCTTTCCGGATAAGGTCAAGTTCAAGGAGTTCATCATCACCAAGCCCTTATTATATGAAATGTTAAAAGGACTTATCTAAGAAAAAGAAGATAAAAAATATGAACAGTAAAATGACAACAAACCCACAGTTATTAACAACTGAACCTAAAACAAAAACAAAAACAAACTGAGCAAACAACTAGAACAGGAACAGAATCACAGAAATGGAGATCACACGGAGGGTTATCATCAAGGGAGAGGGTGGGGAAAGAGGGGGAAAAGGCACAGGGAATAGGAAGCATAAATGTAGGTAGAAGATAGACAGGGGAAGGTTAAGAATAGTATAGGAAATGTAGAAGCCAAAGAACTCATATATATGACCCATGAACATGAACTACAGAGGGAGAGTGTCGGGGGAAGGAGTATGCAGAGCAGAGGGGACGGGGGAAGATGGGACAACTGTAATAGCATAATCAATAAAACATATTTTTTAAAAAAGGGCTTCCTAGTCATCGGAATTCCAGTTATATTACATTTTCATTTTCGTTGGCTTTTGAAAATCTTTAAAAAAATCTTTATTGGACTTCAGTATAGTATATTAGGCAGATGAATATTTTCCCTTTATAAGATCATTTATTTTATGTAAATTTTTATTATGTGTTGTTCTTCTCAAACCACCAGTACATTGTTATGTTCTTTGTGATGTGAAGAGGTTGCTAAGTGGTGTCAAAGATTCTAGCACCAGGCCCCTGAGCTGTGACAGTGACACCTCTGGACTACGTATTCACTTTTCTCAAAGATTAGTCTAAGGCAGGTAGTACACTTGAAGCATACAGGAAGCTGTATACCTTTGGGTGAAGGTATAACTAAAATAAGATTATTTGGTGCGTAGTATTTGTGTAAATATCGTCAAATAAGTATAACATAGTATTCTGCTGTTCTGAGATAACACAGTCTGGTTCTTTGCTTTTAGATTTCAGTTTTTTGTTTAGTATGTGAATATCACCATTTGGGACTTGCTTTGCATGACCTTGGCGGTTTATTTTTGGATTGTTTTCATAGCTTACTTTATCTAGATCTAATCTGCAGGCTTTTAAAATGGTTTGGATGGTGATGGATTTGTGAGTGGGAATAAAGTGATTGAATAAAGGCTAGAACTGTTACAGTTCAGAATGTTTTTGTGATTTCAGTTACTTGCCCATGGCTGTTGTTCAGCTATTCCCATCTGTGTGGACAGATACTGTGTGATGGAGATCTGAGTGAGGATGGGGCTAATTGGGCCTGGAGGGAGCTGGTGACTGTGGAGAGAGCGAAAACCACTTGAACCACGTGGGCAGTTTTGTGAAATAGAAGACTACATTAGCATGCAGATTGCCTCTGACGTTCTCATAAATAATGTGTTTATAGAAAAGCAACCCTTTGCTCTAAGTGAATGGCGTTGCATGCACCGCTTTTGAAGATGATTTGTGGGGCATGCAAGGGTGATATTGCTTCTCCTACCGAACATATACCGCCTTAACTACGTATTCAGAAAAATGTATAAATCAAAATGCAAAGCTAGCAAAATATATCAACTGACATTTGTTTTAATTATGTGGCATTGAAAAGTGTGCTCTTTAATATTTTTCATGACTGATGGCTTACAGAGTTCCCACAGAAAATAAAATTAAGCATTAAATATTATATAATTATGAGACTTCAGTCAGGCCTGCACTTATATAGTAATAAAGCATTTTTGTATTACATTTTGATCTCATTTTATTCCTTTTGTAATTGTTAGCTTTTTGTTCTGAAACTTGTCCTAAATTGAGTTTAGGCTGCATTCTACAGTGTCAGGAAAATTGATAATGTTTATTTCTTAACACCATGCAGTATATGATCTTACTAACTCTGTATTAGTATTTCCAAAGAACGGTAACAAAAACAAATTTAGCATTCACCCTTTGTTCAATAAATCAAACATAAACATGATCTGCACATGGCTTTTCAGCAAATTCTGCCATTTTATTTGCCTTTTATCTTGATGGTTTATTGCTTTACATGACTTAAAGGGATTCAGGGTCTGAACTGTTTAATCTGGGATGTTTAGGTTACTGATGTCTCGGCCAGAGTGTGTGAGGAAGTCATATGCTAAAACTTCTAGAACGTGTACAGTAGGTGCGGTTGTATGCGTTCGAATGACTCATTGCTTGGAACATGAGCTTTGCTTTGCCCTTTTGTCTTCAAAATACATTGTATTTCTGAATACCTAAAATTTTGCTTTTTTTCTGTGGATTATTCTGCGTTTCTGATATTTAAAACTTAACTGTAGACCATGTGTTAGCTCTGTCTCAAGATTTTCCTATAGAAACTTCCAGGAAAGAACTAAACAGTAGTCAAGAATTTGTCTACTTAGTAAAATTAAAATCTACTGAAATTAAAAACTGCTAAATATTCCAAGCTAATGGTATACAACAGAAAATTTTGTTTTTATTTAGAGTTTCTTTGTCATTTTTTTCCTTTTAGCATCACTAACTTAAAAGTTTCTATTGTTTAAATGGGTGCACAATTCTTTGAATAAGTACTGATTAAGTGCCTCTTTTCTGTTTTTCCACTGGGTTAGATCTGGGATGGTTTCTTAGGGAAGGCTGAAAGGGAATAATCCAAGTATAAAAGCATGGGTCTAGACCCTAAAGAAAGAAAGATAATTCATATTTATTAAGTACTTACTTTGTGCCCAACACTGTATTAGAAACTTTGTTGTATGCCTTGCACTTAAAATTTGGTTGAAAATACATGCATGGCACATAACTGGTGTGTGTGAATGTGCATATTTTAAATTGCTATGTACTATACAGGTTTACTCTACCAAACATTGTTATAATTATAAAACTTACGACTAAAGTAATTTTTATGGGCATGAAACATCACGGGGGTTCAGAGGAAAGAGCAATCAGCATGGGGCTGGCCTGGACAGATAAGGCTTTGAGAAGACAACCTGAATGAGACTGAGGGAGTAAGTGTTTTTGTTATCATCTGTTTAACACAGAATTCAAAAACACTTTTAAAAAAAATTTACAGCCTAAAATGACCCTTTGTAATAAGTAATCAAACCATTCCTTCTTTAAAACACAGTAAAGAGAGTTTAGAAAGATGAAGTGAATTCACCATCAAATGACCCCATGGTATACCGCCATTCTCTGCTCCCAACCCAAGCACATTATGCTACTCTGTTTAAAACATTGTGACGCCTTTCCATTACTCTTTAAATAAAATCTGAACTCCTCACCATGACCTATGAATACCTATAGGAGTTGACCTTCGCCTACCTTCATATCACTCACCCCTAGCTAATAACACTAGCCACATCAAACCTCCTTTTTATCCTTTAATGGATCTAAGGTCTTTTACAAGCTATTTATCCTGGACATTGTTTATTGCCTGTATAGCTTCCATTCACTTTCAGCCTTCCCCATATAACATCCCGTTTTTTTGTTCAGGTGCCCACCTCTCCCTGGTTATATGGCCACCACATAATTTCTGAGATCGACTCCTGTTCCAGGGGTAATTCTGAGTAGTCAAAGCCAATAGTGGTGTTCCCAATCCTTTGTTAGGCATTGAGCCAGATGGCCATGCCCATGCCAGGCAATACAAGAAATTTCCTTGCTCATAGGGATTCAGTCAGGAATGAGCAGGTGGTGACATTCAGGCTAGTGACACACAGGGAAACCTTACAGTAGGTTTCTGGGGAATGTTTTCTTGCTCTTAAAATTGAGCAGCATCAAAAGACAATTTATGTATAGGATATTCCATGGGAAGCCTGGGGCTTTGGCAGCTCTCTAGACGCCAGTTTTTCAGGTTGACAGATAGATAGAGGCTGAGTGGAGAAGATCAGAGCCACTAAATTGATATTGCCTGAACTATGCTAATTTTTGAACTTTTACTCATGTCAGTCAATATCTATCCTTATTTTGTATAAGCTAGTTTTTTTTTCTTTTTCTGATATGATAAAAAATTCCTTACTCTGGAATTCTCTTTCCTCCAGTTGTTTAAAGTCTACTTCCTGGTTGGCATTCAGATCTCAGTTTGTCTATTGCCTTTGCAGAGTCTTTCCCTGATACATAATCTAAAACACCCCTATTGGTCACTCCTTATCTCACTACTCTGTTTTACTTTCTTTGTAGCACTTATTACTACTTTCTGATTCATTAGTATATTTGTTTGATGACTGATCCCTGGAATATAAGCTCCACAAGATCAGGAAGCTTGTTTTCTGAATTAGTGCCACATCTTTAGCAATTTTAACAGTGTCTTTTTCCATAAAAGGAGTCCATATTTGTTGAATGAATGGATAGATGGAAGGATCAGATCCTAAATTTTGGCTTCAAATGCTGTGCCCATCCACTGCACTGTGCTGCCTGGCGAGTACAGGAGTGGTAAGCCCAGTTGAAGGGACAGCAAAAATAAAGGACAAATGGTGTATGTTCTGGAGAGACTTAATCAATCTCATTTTATTGGCTGAGAGAAAATTTATTTAAATTCTAAATAATATCAAAGTATAAGAGGTTTTTAAACAAGATTTTCTTTATTTTTATTTGTAAAGATTTTATTTATTTATTTTTAGAGAAGGGAAGGGAGGGAGAAAGAAAGGGAGAGAAACATCAATGTGGGTTACTTCTCATGCGTAGTCACACATTGCCCCTCCCCCTTATTGGGGGACCTGGCCTGCAACTCAGACACGTGCCCTTTCTGGAAATTGAACCAGCGACCCTTTGGTTCACAGGCTGGCACTCAATCCACTGAGCCATACCATCCAGGGCAATTTATTTATTTTTAGAGAGAGGAGAAGGGAGGGAGAAGAACTTAGATCAGTTGTCTCTCGCATGCCCCCAACTGGGGACCTGGCCTGCAACCCAGGTATTTGCCCTGACTGGGAGTTGAACTGGTGACCTTTCGGTTTGTGAGACGATGCCCTACTCACTGAGCCACACCAGTCAAGGCAAAGTATAAGAGTTTTAATAATGGAAATAAAATGGATTTAAAATATAGGACAGTAAAAATTTGGTACAATATATGCCTATAAAAAAGAATGCAGACTATTACACAGAATGGGTATTCAATATATTTATGTTTGCTTCATAATTACAAACTTGTGACTTATGTCTCACGAGACTTTGTCTGCAGTGAGTGGCTAGTGAGTTGACTGAGTTGTAGTACTTCAGACTCTTATTTCAGTCAGAGGCAGGTGGCTGTCTTGAAGAGCCTTGCCAATGGGAAGAAACCAGTAAATGGAAGAGCTCCAATAATGCTGCCAAGATGATGTCAAAGATGGTACCCTACTCTGATTGGGTAAACCTCAGCACTGTTTTACAATTGCAATGGAATGAGAGTAGCTGGACAACAGGGAAATTAGAGGATCATTCTGTTATACCTTTGTTCTCTATCCAAGACCATGAGTCAGATTTTCTAGCACTGCTTTTCAGACACTGACCGAAGATGGGATCTGGAGAGGCAGTATCGTAGTGGGCACAGGCGTGTCTTGATACCGGAATGCTAAGGATTGAGTATTTGCTCTGTCAATCTGCTGTCTAACTTTGCTTAATCTCTCTGTGCCTTAGTATCTTCATCCAAAAATGTGACTAATAGCCACTTTATGGAGATGTAAGAATTAAATGAGTCAAAATATGTAAAGGAATGATTTTATAGAATCTATGGTGATAGATCACTTTTTAAAAAGATTTTGAATCTGTTATTTATATTTTTGTTAAACACATACAGTGAATTACTAGAAAAATGAAATAAATACACAAAATACTAGTCTTAATTTTAAAAAACAGATTGAACAGAAAAAGTTCTGTTACAATTTTCTGTAAAAGCTTCTAAATGCTTATTCTCAGTTTCTGTACTTCATAGTGCACTGCTAACCACCATCATTTGCGTAGCTGCTGTGCAAAGAACGAAACTCAGTGCTTGGCATATATTGTGTATTGCATGATGTGCAATATTGCAGGACTCACGTTGTTTTAAGAAGCAGATCTAGGAAGGTTTGTCTGCTACCTACAGCCAAGTTTTGAAGGCGCAAGTGGGTGACTGTGAGGAAGGGGAGTGGTGCTCAGAATCTTCTCATTGCGTCCTTTGCAGCAGAAATGTTTAGCTTTAGTGATTTTATACCTCAGTGGTTGGGCACACTTTTTCAAATAGATATATTAAACATTAAATAAAGACACTTTGGGGATAGGGAGACATTTCTTACGAATATTCTGCCGACACTGCACATCTCTGCCCCTTGTTGTAATGTGTACAGTTTATATTTAGGGAAAGGTGTGCCCATATCTCAGTGACAATGGGCTTGGATCCCTTTCTAAGTGTGTGACCTTGACTATCTTTCCACACCTCAGTTATCTCTGTGATGTAGGTATAGTAATGCTTATCCCATAGGTTATGAACAAGAGTAAACAGGTTAACATATCTTAGCTAATATCTAGCTGAACAATACCTGCCATAAAGTAAGCATTTGGAAGGTCCATGGCCCACAAACATTGGAAATCCAAAGACCATTTCTGAGTGATCAAATCCTCACTATAGATTTAAAAGGTAGTATACCTCAAACCAGTCTCACATTGCTAAACTTCTCTAGAAGCACAGAAATCCTTATTCACAAGCAGTGAGACAGCATTACTCTTGTGAATATTAAACAGCCTATGTATTTTGTTTTATTCAGTAAGAACTCACATATATATATATATGTATATATACATATACATATATATATATTTACTCATTTCCCGTGCCACATATCCCAAATTAAAAGGGAACCCCAAATTCATTATTTTTATCAAATTCCTCTAGCAAGTGTCTTATGACTTTTTTAAAATTGGGATTTATTCAGTGCTTGCATTTGGATATTTCAGTATTAAAAACACCACAAATAAAGATGAACTATAATGTTCCACATAATGTTAATAAATAGGTGGCTGCAAAGACCCATGTTCACATTTCTGTGAATGGTTGAAGCATCTAAGAAATTTGTTAAGGATTCTGGTATATACATGAGTATAATTTGATGCATTAAAACCACAATGTCTTTCTAAATTTATAAGCCCCTTAAGGAGCATTTCAGTAGAATTTTCAAGCTATCCTAACTTGCTCTTTTAAAAAAAAATATACCCTTTAATGCAGAATTTGAAGCTACATGTAGAATATTTGAAAGGCAGTTTAATTCTTCTGGGAACAATGAACCTAATCTGGCTGACCTCAAAATTGACATTCAACAATTTAGCTCTGCAGTTTAACTTCACACTGGGAGATAGGGTTTGAAAAGTTTAGTTAATGTTAAAAATTAGCACCTCTTTAGATTTGAAGACTATCAGGATGTTGACATTTTTTAGTTGTCAATTATCTTTAACCAAACTTCTCAGGAGGGTGGCATTAATTGAGCCTTGGTTATTTGTCCAGTTACTCTATGGACCTTTCAAGTCTGAGACCACATAATTATTCAGATTTCATGGTGGTTCTGTGAGAAGCCTTGTGAGCACGTTTTTCAATTACCTATAACTTGTTACCACCATGTGATCAGAATGCGAGTAAGTTTATTTTACCATTTTGCCAGAAAAAGTGCTGAACATTTATATAAAATGTTTTTCTAAGCACTTACTTGAAAAATATGTGCTGTTTTCAAGCCAGTATTTTGAAGTAGTATGCTCTTTCAGAATGATTTCTCAGCAGAACCTGATTTCCACTGTAGCGACATAAAGCCATTAGCCAAGTCTTCTGGCAGTAGCAGATGAAATTAAACACATTTTTCACCAAGTGTATTTATCCATAGGACCAGATATCCTGTGAGTCAGTTACCCGCTTAAACTTGAGCTCATGGGAGGCTTACAACCTGACTCTGTGTCATGGTAAGAATGTGCTAATTAAGGAGGTTATAAAAGTCAATATCATATTTTTTTAAAAAGGAAATAGTAACCACAAACAATGTAAATGATCAAAAATATTTCTAAATTATTTAAATTTACTTTTGGCTAAGTAGAATATATGACTCAGTTGTAAACCAGAAGTATTCCTAACTTTGCAAACTAGTCAGCAGTAACGGAAATTTATTCCCGACCTGTACTTGTGTGAGATGTTCCCGTACTACCCTGTCCAATTATGCAGAGGAATCCAAGTGTATAAATCTAGAACTCAGTGTACCTAGATATTTTAGCCATAATTCATATCTTTAAAGTTTTTTCAAATTAAATCATCCATTGTGTTTTGAAGTGGAGCGATCAATTCAGCCCAGTAATATCATTCAACACATAAGGTGATGGAGATCTTTTACTAGGGCCGCTGAAAGAAAAAAACAGACAAAAACAAAAAAAGAAACAAAACAACAACAAAAGACAAAACCACAGATCTTATATTCAGGGAGCAAACAGGAGCATCGATACACATTTGGTTATTTTAATTACAGGTATAGCTTCCAAAGTGGAGAGTAGTCAGCCTCTTTTCTGGTTTCGTGGGCTATCAGTTTGTATGGTGATTGGGGATATTTATTTTTGTCTATAGCTGTAAAAGTAAAATAGCTTGAACAATGTACAGTGGAAATAGCCTGCAATAGGGTTTCTCAACAACGGCACTGTTGAGGTTTTGGGATGAGTAATTGTTGTGGGATGCTGTCCATGCCACGCAGGATGTTTAGCAGCATCCCTGGCCTCCACCCACTGGATGCTAGTAGCACCCTCCCAGTAGTGACAATACTGTATTGTACTGGGTGTACAATACTAGAGCTTATTTATCTATTTACCTTGGTTGTCTCCGAGTTGGAGCAGTTATGAATAAAGCTGCTCTAAACATCCACGTTCAGGTTTTTGTGTGGACTTGTTTTCAACTCATTTGGGTAAATACCAAGGAATGTGACTGTTGAATCGTGCAATAAAAGTAGGGTTAGTTTTGCAAGAAACTGCCAAACTGTCTTCTACATTACTAAAATTTGATATAATATGCACACACAAAATGAATGGCAACTTCAGGCCATTTATATGCACCATTATATTTCTTGGAAATATTTTAACAAATGAAAATAAGATTGTGAACTTTACCCTGGTAAAAAATACAGCAGTTTTTTTTTTTTTTTTAAGTTCCAATGCTGGTTGTTTGTGATAGTACTTTATTCTTGTGATTGTGACTCAAAACATAATTTGAGTGGAAAATAATGAACATTTATCCAATAATTGAATTAGTGGATACGTTTCACTTACTGAGCTTACGCACTCTAAAGGACAAGGTTTCTCCATAAAGAAGTTTACTGTCCAGGCGCATAAGAGGTTTGGTGATTGAGATATTGGCTGAACCAATATATAGGTTATTCTTAAAATAGTATGTTTGTCCCATATTTTCTCTCAAGTGCATTTACTTCTCAGGGGTTAGTTTCATCTGTGAGGACAGAAAGGACCTGAGGTGGATTTCTGTTTATAGAAAGGTCAGTCACTACACTTACCTATACTAACATGATATATTTTTTGGGGGTGGGCCATATTTTGTATTAGCAATTTGTAAAATAAATGTAGGACTGTGGATGCTTGCCCTTCATTATTCTGATCTCAAGTTTTGAAAACACTTAGGCTTAACACTTAATGTCTTGCAAAAGACAATAGATCAATAATTGTATCATTTAGAATTTTGTTCATACTTCTCTGTTTATATACATTTAGATATCAACAATCAAAAGGAAGCTGTTTGGGAAACATTGAGTCTTACTGCTTACATTCCTGTATTCTGCCCAGATGTGTGGAGGGTTTAACAAAGGAAAGAGATGAAGGACTTTCTGAGGCGAATTTGCTATTCATTTTCTTGATCTTCTGTAATATGAACTTAATGTTTCACTTCATTTTAGTAACTAGAATTCTCTTTTACCTCTTTCTGAAAGTGAAGTTGAAGCTGAAATATTTCCAGTAAGAAATCCTCCTTGATGTTAGCAGGACTGGAAATAATTTATAGGCTTTTTTTTTCTTGAGAACTTTTTTTTTTGAGAACCCAATAGTGGCTCCACTACATTAATTGCAGTTTTGGAAAATGGAACAGATTATCAATTGTATTATTTTAACACATAAAATACTCACAGAATATGCTTTAGATCTTTATAGCGCTTTAACGTTGTCTTATTTACACCAAAAGTTCTGGGTTTTCTTGTGAGTATAAGAATGTATAGGTGAGTAAACATTTTTAATGATTAATTTCTTTTTCTCTGTTTTTTTTGTCATTTTTTTTCCAATTACAACTTACATTCAATATTGTTTTGTATTGGCTTCAGGTGTGGGGCATAGTGGTTAGACAGTCATACGCTTTACAAAGTGTCTCCCCGATATTTCCAGCCCCCGCCCTCCTGGCACGGTCACTACAATATCACTGACCACATGCCCCATGTCACCTTTCACATCCGCATGACTGTGTGTAACTGCCATTCTCTACTCCTCAGTCCCTTCGCCTTTTTCACCCAGACCCCCACCCCCTCCCCTCTGACAGCTATCAGTCTGTTCTCTGTATCTATGAGTCTCTGTTTACTTTGTTTGTTTTGTTTTTTGGATTCCACATAAGTGGTCATATGATATTTGTCTTTCCTAGACTGACTTATTTCACTTAGCATAATACTTTTTTTTGTTTATAAGGCTGAACAAACACTGAAAATTTATATAAATTTTATCCTTTTCATTTTTATTTTATATATATGTAGTGTTTAAAGAATTATAAAACTAACCTTAATATTGCCTTTTATTTTCCTAGGAGTAAATTAAGTTTGTTAGATCAGTGATTATCCTGGCCTTTTCCTTCTAGTTTTGCAAATTGTTGATTGATAATTACTTTTGTTACATATAAAAATTACATATTGTTTAAATATGACCAATATTTTTGAAAACGAGGCCGACCATTTCTTTGGTTGCACATAAGCAGGTGCTGAGCCGTGTTGTTGCAGAGCTCGTCACCACGCAGAGCTCGTCACCACGCCGTCCTAAGGCTTTCGTGGAGTCAGGCCCGCTTTACACCCTGTTCCTCCCATCCCCTGCAAGAAGATCGCGTAGCTGACTGGTGGGTGTCACAGAAGGGTCAGAGAGAGTGTGTGTGTCGCCCTTTTCTCTTCCCTTTGGTTATCTACCTACCAGGGTCAAGATGCAATTTCATTTTCTCTTTGCTCTGAAGGAGGTTTAGTAGGCCAGATGCTTCTTTCAAGAGTGTGGGCTGAGATTATCCATCTGTACCAAAAGTAAAGCTTGTTCAGGGAGAGCAGGCTTGCTGTTGCTATTGACCTAAGCCCATGGGCCTAGAATCAACATTATTAGGAATAAATATATTGGTTTGTCTGCATGGTTATTACATTTATATCTCAAATGGCTTCCCAATTCAGACAGGTAAATGAGAGAGGCTGTGTATTGATCTTCTCAAATGCCGACAGTGAGGAAGGGCATTACAGGCGGAGGTGTGAAAGGCTTTGTATTTTGGGTGTTATGTCAGGTTGATTTGTCATTTCTTGGTAGCTGAGGATCAGATGGAGACAAAACTAGTATTTTTAACCTTTTGTATTTTGTAATATGTATTTTATAAACTTAACATCAGGAAGTCACTGGTTGGGGCCACTTTTAGGAGAGGATAATATTAGAGAAGGATTTTAAAGTCAATAAAGAACTAGTACCAAATGCAGCAGGGGGTAGAATAAGAGAGGGACTGAAGAAATTCATTGGTTTAGGCAGTAGGGAGATATTGGTTGATATTTTTTAAAGACAGTTTCAGGGATGGAGGCCTACTTAAGTAGTTTGAGCAATAATAAGAGGAGGAAGAGAGAAGATGGAAGACGGACTTCTCTTAGGAAGCTTGGATATAAAGGAGAAGAGAGACAAATTTAAGCAGCCACCAGGAGACACATGTAATTAGAGTTTTTTTGTTTGCTCTTTAAGGATGAAAGTATTTGAAAATAATTGTAATCTAAAGAGAAAGCCAGCAACAATGTTGAAAAGGTTGTGAGACAGAAGAGGAAGAACTAAACTTCAGATCATCAGAGGAGGGACCTATTTTTCCCTGTGTAGTGGAGCAGAGAGACGCAGATAGTGTGGGTCACTCCTGCATCCTGCACTCAGCCATTAGTAGCTTGTCAGCATGACTCTTTTTTTTTTTTAAGATTTTATCACTTTATTGTTGTTCATTTACAGTTGTCTGCATTTTCCCCCCACCACTCCCCCCCAATCCCAGCCAATCCCACCTCCCTCCCTTGCTTCCACCCTCCCCCTCGGTTATGTCCATGTGTCCTTTATAGTATTTCCTGGAAACCCTTTCCCCCACTGTTCCCTCCCTCCTCCCCTCTGGCCATTGTTAGATTGTTCTTAATTTTGGGACATAAAGGGAAGAATAAACAAATGGGACCTCATCAAATTAAAAAGCTTCTACATGGCTAAAGAAAACAGCATTAAAATGAACAGAGAACCAACTATATGGGAAAACATATTTGCCAATGATGTCTCGGACAAGGGTTTGATCTCCAAAATATATAAAGAACTCATATGACTCCACTCCAGGAAGACAAAAAATCCATTTCAAAAATGGGCAAAAGACTTGAACAGACACTTCTCCAAGGAGGATATACAGAGGGCACAGAGACATATGAAAAGGTGCTCAGCATCACTAGCCATCAGAGAGATGCAAATTAAAACCACCATGAGATACCACTTGACACCGGTCAGAATGGACATCATAAACA
Organism: Macrotus californicus; assembly: GCA_007922815.1. Classification (NCBI taxonomy): domain Eukaryota; kingdom Metazoa; phylum Chordata; class Mammalia; order Chiroptera; family Phyllostomidae; genus Macrotus; species Macrotus californicus. Next base: position 1,485 of record VMDR010024541.1, on the reverse strand, counting down.
AATAAACAGACAAGTGTTGGAGAGGATGTGGAGAAAAGGGAACCCTAGTGCACTGTTGGTGGGATTGTAGACTGGTGCAGCCACTGTGGAAGAAAACAGTATGAAATTTCCTCAGAAAACTAAAAATGGAATTGCCTTTTGACCCAGCAATTCCACTGCTGGGATTATACCCTAAGAGCCCAGAAACACCAATCCAAAAGAACCTATGCACCCCAATATTCATAGCAGCACAATTGACAATAGCCAAGTGCTGGAAGCAACCTAAGTGCCCATCAGTCAATGAGTGGATCAAAAAACTGTGGTTCATTTACACAATGGAATTCTACGCAGCAGAGAGAAAGAAGGAGCTCCTACCCTTTGCAACAGCATGGATGGAGCTAGAGAGCATTATGCTAAGTGAAATAAGCCAGGCAGTGAGGGAGAAATACCACATGATCTCATCTTTAACTGGAACATAATCAACAAAAGAAAACAGCAAACAAAATACAACCAGAGACATTGAAATCAGCTTGACTCTTGTCAGACTCTTACCCACCACTTGAAACCATTATGCACTTTTAAACATTGGGATGGAATCTGAATCCCTGTTCAGAGGGTATGTACTATTATTCCTCACAATTTAATTCCTCACATGTTGTGAATCTCTACTTGCTTACTGTCCAGGACTTTAAGAGATGGCTGTGCATTTCCTGGAATTTTTCTCTGATTAGAATGCCTTTGGATAGTGGCTCTCAAAATTAGCATGAAGAGGAAGGCAAGCCATGGGGAGGGATCATCAGCATGTGCCCTTTGAACTTTCTTCCCAGTGACTTCCAGAGTGGAGAAATATTGCTTTAGAGTCTTCCAAAATCAAGAAATCCCTTTCTTCTCTAGACTAGGTTTAATTTTGATGCATTTCCATACCAAGGCAATATGGCATACTATTCTGGTATTATCTGTGATGCTTTCAATTCTCTGTCAAGGTGAAATTCCTTGGAAGGTCCTTCCATAGTTCATTTGGTTGTATGGATACAGAGAGAGGCTTCCTTCAGCTTACTATGAAGCTTTGGGGCAACTGCTCTGCTGGTCACCATGTTAGAACCACTTGTTTTCGAAACTCTAGAAGAATTGATGGGGCTGTGGGGACAGCATGGGACTCATTGTGTCTAGTTTCATGGGGCACGAGATCCCTATCTTTTTGCTTCAGTTGGAGTATAAGTGTCAGGTTTATTTTTATTTATCTTACAGAAATAGAGAGAGGAAGTTGTTAGAATCCCCAACAATGAGACTCTGATCGAAGGATTCCTTAGGGGTTTCAAATTCTCTTATTTAGTATATTTTATCCCTTAGGAAAGGGACACAAATGGTTGTTAAGTTGTTAAGTCCTTAGATGGTAGAAAACAGTCACAGCCTATTAATTCCATCTGTTTCCCAGAAGAGTTACCTGGTGATATTGAAGAGATTTGAGGGGCTTTCGTGTCATCTTGTTTTTCGATGTGTTTACAG
>VMDR010024540.1:0-14973 GCA_007922815.1 Macrotus californicus | reverse complement strand
AACATTATTCACATGCCACTGTATATTGCTAAGTCTCATTTGGAAATTTTAAAATGTGCCTAATTTATCTCCTCTCAGGGAGAGGAGTTCTGTAAAAGTAAGGGACTACATTCAGTAAGAGGAACTCTGGGAAAAAATGGGAAATACAATTTGTGCACACAATCATGAGTTGATCGTGAAATTCTGATGACTTCCTTAAAACATGTGCTGTTAAACTGTGTTAGAACAGTGGATACATATAAAAATTCTGTAAACATCGTGCTATTTTGTAAAATTAAAATGTAGTTAAATTATTCAGATAAGACCCTCTTTTTAAAATTTTTTTTTTTCATATAAGAGACTGGCCTATGAGTTTTCCAAGTATATTCCTAACATAGCTACCACAGACTCTCAGTGGATGATTTCTGAATAAATATTATGTTATATTCTTCAGATTAGCTCACTTAGCACTCTCTCCAGTCCTTTCTCCTTATTATTCCTTTGCCATTGTGGCTGAACTCTAAACAAAATCATGCAGATTCTTTACTGCAAAAGATTTAGCATGTAATCTTTAGCTAAGGCAAGCAGATGTATCCTCATGAGACTTGGAAGGCAGAAGTGAGTAATGTGGTGTGGGAGCTGTATGGTCACGCACCACTTACTGACACCGTATGTTCTAGCAAACACATCATTAGGTGATATCATCATTGTGCTAGCATCATAGAGTATGCCTGCATAAACCTGTGTGGTATAGCCTACCACACTCCTAGACTATATGGTACACCCTATTGCTTCTAGGCTACAAGTCTGTTTATTTTGTTATTCTGCAAAGTAACATGAGGCTAAAACAAGCACCAGAGAAAATGATGCAATCAAGCCATGGTAAACAAAATATATGAAGATGCTGTCAGTGTAAGGCAGCATATTGTTTTGCAGCAAACATTTAAAAATATTAATAGAAAAAGTACATTCAAAAATAACAATAAGGGTATAATATAATAAATACATAACCCAGCAATGTAGACATTTATTATCATTATCAAGCACTATGCACTGTGCATAATTTATGTGCTATAGTTTTATACCCTTGACAGTGCAGTGGGTTTCTTTACACCAAAATCACCACAAATATGTGAGTAATGCATTGTGCTATGATGTTGACACCTAGGATGTCCTTAGGCCAGTGATTTTCAACTTTTTAAAAAAAAATCTCAAGGTATACATAAACTAATTACTAAAATTCTTGGCACTTCAAAAAATATACTTTTTGCTGATCTTACAAAAATAGCTATAATTTTGATTCATTCACACTGGATGACTATGGTCCTGTTGGCTGTTGTCATTTTTATATTTGACAATCTAAGGGAAAAGAGGTCAGTGTCCCTGACTACATAGTCAGGTATTGCGAGTTTTAAAAATTCTTGCAGCACACTGGTCAAAAATCCCTGCCATAGACAATAGGAACTTTTTTAGCTCCATTACAATTGTATGGTCCCACCATTGTATACATGGTCCATCGTTTACTGGAATATCCATATGCAGTGCATGGCTATACATGAGAAGATGCAGCACAAACATTGGAATCGCACAGGGCAGCTCTAGCAAAGAATTTGTTGTTCTTCTCTCATGCTTTAGGAGTCAAGTTGCAGGCATTGACTAAGTGGTTTTCCACTAGAACAATCCCAGTTACGGTTGGATACTTCTGGCCGTGTCATTCCAGAAATGCTGCACTGTTTTGTAAGGTTCAGGCAATGCTATTAATCATCCCGGATGCCTTTGACACGATATGTGTTTATAGAGTTATGTCTGCTCAGAGGGAAATCTTTGTGTAATTCATATGAATTTGCCGTATGGGCTTGAAGGGCCATCTTCGTTAGCAAAAATATAGCATCCAACCTTGCATATCTGGTCTTCCTAGAAATTTTGTGGGAAAATATACATTGTAGATTCCCCTGTTCTGTTTAAAATGATTACATTGGACTCTGTTGTCTGCAACTAAAGAGGCTACCTGAAATGAAACTTTCTTTTACTCCATGCCTGGTAGTGATATTACAACTCAATGTGATTCTCTTTTGTTTTTGTTTGTGTGTGTGTGTTTCCTGTTTACCTATTTGCAGTATCTATATTGACAGCAACAGTTACAAAATTGAAAGTGATTGTCTTGGTAGTCATTCTCTTTCCTGTAACTCAGGAAGAAAAAAAAATTCAGTATAAAATAATGTATAAATGCTGACATCTTATATTCTCACACATTTTTCTAAATTATTGTATTTTCTTGGAACTAAAACCAAGCATAAAATTCTACGTATGTAAGATCAAACAGAAATAACCATTTCTCTCCAGGAAATAATTCTTTCAGTAAGGTAAATTGGGAAAGACAATAATTGTTAAAACATGTCATAAAGAATGCCATGGAAGCAATAATAATTTTGTTTTTTCTCTATCAAGAAATATATTTGTTAAAATTAGAGAATACAATATCCTAGAGATTAAGGCTTTTGATTGTCTTTGCAACACTCTGTCCCCAAAGCTGGCAGAAATCCTGCACCTAATAGATAGTCAAATAACATTTATTTATTAAATAAGTGGGGATTAGTACGTTACAGTGCTTGGACAATACCCAGTTAGAAATGAGTGTCATTTTAAGCAAGTGATTGACATCGGACTTATATTTCAAAGGTCTTTTAGAAAGTTTTGTGGAAGTTAGAATTTAAAGGCTGGAGAGCAACACGAAGAAACACTTTAGTGGTGGTGAGTGCCTGGGTTACTTAGCCTGCTAAGATAGATACATAAAACTATTTGCCCTGAAAATGCCCTGTGTTTCTAGATTCCTATTGATGTCAATTTCTCCCAGTCACCCCGGGCTCTGATTTTTTGTATCTACTATTTCTTAATATTCATTCTCTATCACATGGCTGATTTTTCATCTCTGCCATGATACTGACAAAAATATTAGTCACTGCACCAATAAACATCGAGCCAGACAAGCAGAACCCTGTGTTTGTGGGTGTCTGTGTATCTGTGTTTATTTGCAAGGAACAGAGTTTGCCCCAAATTATGCCTCTTTGGGATATTTTTATTTTTATTTAAATTTATTGAGATGACATTAGTTAATAAGATTGCATAGGTTTCAAGCGTACATTTCGATGATACATGATCTGTATATTGTGTTGTGTGTTTGCCACTCAAAGTTAAATCATCTTCTATCACCATATATTTGACCCCCTTTTCCCTTTACCACCTCCCACCTCCTTTCCTCTGGTAGCTACAATACTGTTGTCGGTGTCTGTGAGTTTTTGTTTGTTTGCTTTTATTGTTCATTTGTGAGCTTTTAAAAAAATATTATATTTTTTCCATTACCATTTAACCCGCTTATACCCCCTGCCTCACCACTCATATGAGTAAAATCTGCAGTTCTTAACTTTTTTTGTCAAACTTATTTCACGTAGCATGATATTCTCAAGGATCAGATGGCTCAGGAAGAACTTTTGACCTACCCCAAGCTGTTTAAAACAGGGGTGTCAAACTCATTTTCACCGGGGGCCACATCAACCTCTCCATTGCCTTCAAAGGGCTGAATGTAGAGCTCCATGCCCCTAATTAAGAAGTAGTTACATTTATACAGTCCTAAAATTACATTTGGCCCTTTGAAGGCAACCGTGAGGCTGATGTAGCCCCTGGTAAAAATGATTTTGACATCCCTGGTCTAAAAGAAGTTAAAATAGAAGGTCTGTTCCAGGAAGAACTATCACCATAGAAATCCAGAGTATAATTTAAGCCAGGTGTGGTATATGGAAAAACTTGCTTAGAGAGGCCTGCTTAATCAAAATCCTGTCTGTTACTATTGTCTTTAGATGCCCCAGCCCCAGCAAACCTTTGTTTACTAAACATTCACTCTTCATTTTTCATTGGATCCCCTTATTTCCCATTGAAATCCCAGACCCCTACCTCCTTCTCCTTAGTTCAGAATGACATATATACCTCATTTTACCTTACTGTCTTTGGAGCTGTTTATGCTTATGAGACTTCCCCAAGCATAGATATTAAATTTTATTTCTCCTGTTAGTCTGCCTTATGCCATTTTAATTCTTTGATCAGTCATAAGAACCAAAAGGGAAAGGGAGAAATGGTCTCTCCCTCACTGTATACTCATACATAAATATAAAAGAATTGGTTACAGGGAAGTGGCCATAGATAGTCATGGAATCATGGGAGCTGGATAACCGGTCTCTGTAAGGCTGTTGTTTCAACATCTGATGCTGGAACCAGATATCCACAAGGCATTTAGGAAAGCTAGGTATAGAGGGGAAGAAGAGGGCAGGCTGAAACCTTCAAGAACAAGCTGGATTCCTATAGCGTGAACTGAAACCTGTTTCAGCTATTGTTTCTGATTTTGGTAGTGATAGGATCCTGCAGAGCCGGACCCCTGTATCACAGAACTGAGCTCACACCTGTGGCCCCGAAGTCAGAGAAGCTGAAGGAGGTAACCAGGGGAAGGTAACACAGGTTCAGACCTGGTGGTTGCTTCCTATCAACAATCGGCAAGCTGAAACATGTCTGTTGCTTCTCTCTTGCCTTCCAAACATCCCAAGAATCTCCCCTATGGCCCACACTAACTGGGAACATGTAAGAATGTGAAATTTGGGTACTGTTTTTCAGCTAATCAAGGCTATATATTACAAAGCCATCACACAAAGATATGTTGTATTCTTGATCGCCTCACCCCTCTCCCAAACAAATACATTCTCATGAAGCAGTTGTCCATAGTACTTGTGTTAGAAAATTTTGGAAAATAGCACATCAAAAATTCCTCCAGTAATAACAGCAAGTTAGTTCACAATTGTTTTTCTTTTATGTTTCTCATTAACACTCTTCGAACAGAGAACACATGTGCATTCAACACCCATTCATGAACAATACCTTCCAAGATCAAATAAACACCCTTTTATTAATCACTTTTTTGCATACATGTTATAAATAGTTCAACCAATACTACAAAATTTAGCATTAATTTTTTCAGCAATTATAAATTAGTGATTTAGAAAATTAAGCCTATTCTCTATCACTGTAAAAAAAAAAGGCTCCTTGACAATGCTAAATACATATGCAAAGTTATTAGTCAAGGTTGTCCAAAGAAAGATTTTTTTTTAGATGACCCACAAAATAATCATTAGATGACACAATACAAAATGAAATACAGGAACAAGAAAGCATTTGACAGGCTAGGCAGCCTTTCTTCTCTGCCTTGAAGTATTTTCATCTTACTTACAACTTTCCTTAGGGAAAGTCGGTCCTTGTGGCACGTTCAGATTTAAATGTCCTGGGAAATGGTTATGACGCCAACTATAGACCAATTTGACTAGTTTGTGCTCCTACAGACGGAACTGTGCTGTTACAGATCTAAGGTCTGCCAAGAGTTCTTACATAATACTCTGCAACTTCCTGCGATCTTCTGTTATTTTTCTTTAGTTTATGTTCTTGACAGAAAGTCAATAGCGTGTGCATGGTTTCATGATGTTTTGTGTTTTCAAGGTCATTTGTGGTGGTTGATAGATCACAATCCCCATAAATACACATTTGTAGTTTTGAATCGGTTACTATGTAAAATTAGAATCTTGTTTCCATTGTAATCCTGCTATTACAGATGGTTTTTCCTATAAACAATTATTATTATTATTCAGGAGTTCATGTTCTTTTTGGTACTGATTGTAAAACAATAACTTTTTAATTAAATTTATTTGGATAATATTAGTTAATAAGACTATATAAATTTCCAGTGTATATTTCTATGATATATAATCTGTCTACTGTACTGTGTGCTCACTGCTCAAAGTCAGATCATCTTCTGTCACTACATATTTCACTCCCTTTACCTTTGACTATGCCCAATTAGAAATAGCCAATCAGTAGTTATAAACAACAGTATTTCAAAAGCTTAGGACAATATTTGAGACAAATAAAGTAGTAGGTATTTAATCTTCAGTGAAGGTAGATAGGTAGGTGTCAATATCAATATATAGTATCCTTTTACAATTACTTACATGCTGGCTTACATAAAGAAATTTAAATCATAGGAAATTTAAACTCAGTTTGATATTGTATAAATTAATAATCTAATTTCCTTATATAAATCCAATATCCAACCTACCCTTGAATTTATTTCTTTCAAAAATCTTTGGCCCTTTGTTATGTGGCTTTTTTTTCATGTTTTGTGGAGTCTTTCTGTGCAATCCTGTAAAAAACATACAAAAGGGAAAGCAAAATGTCTCTAAAGACCAACCGCAGAAGCAGAAATCATCTTGCCACTTATTAGCAGCGAATTTTGGAAATATTTCCTGTGTTATCAAGTCTAACAGCTAAAACACAGTTTTCATGGATACCTATTAAAAATGTAGACCAACTATAGTTTTTGATTTTTTAAAATTTCAATCTCACTCGTCTTACTGTCCCCCTTTCCCAAACCGAAAACAAAACACCCCCTTTAAAAAGAGTTCAACATTCTCACGTACCTACCCACAAAACATTTTCTTTGTATTATTATAGTCCTTTGAAGTGGTAAACATATTATTTTAGTTAAAAATATAAAAATAAAATGCCCAGACTTACAACTTCCTTAGACAACAAGTTCTAGACTTGGCCCTGGGTGGACAAGCACCTCTTGTAAACTGGAGTGTTTCCTGGGGTGCAGGGAAAGGGTTGACATTTTGAAGAATTATGCATATGAAAACCCTGTCCCTAAAAAAATAAAAGAATAGGCATATGATCGATTTTTCACTTTAAATTGCTTCCAGACAACATGACAAAATCATGTATATGGCTATAAACACATAAACATATTTAAGCAGTTTAGCCCTGACTGGTTCGGTGTCATTCCACAAAATGAAGTCACCACTTGGATTTCCAGTCAGGGCACACGCCTGGGTTGTGGGTTCTTTCCCCGGTTGGTGCGTGTGCCAAAGGCAACCAAAGGCAACCAATGTTTCTCTCTCACATCAATGTTTCACTTTGTCTTCATCTCCCTCCCTTCTCTTCTCTCTAAAAATAATAAATAAAATATTTAAAAAGACAATATTTGTGCAGTTTAATTTATATACTACCTTTACAAAAGATATGCATACTCTAATAAAATGGTAAAACAGATTTTTATATTAAAATATTAATAGAGTCTAAGAAAAAGTATGTTAATGTTTAAATAATTCATAGTACTCTTACTTTAAATGTCTACTGCATACATAGAATAATTAATACAGATATTTAACTACAATAGTTAGAAATTAGTGTTTAAAATACAAAAGCATTTATATCTTTGTCAAAATATAAAATCTTATGAAATCATTGCAATATGTGTCTCAACATGTCCAAAAGCCCAAACTTCTATTTAAAAGCAAGAAAACAGCCTATTAGTAATGGAAATTTCTGCAGTTTAATAGATCATTCCAAAACATAAACTGGTATATATGCAGTGATGTAAATATCTCTGTTAAATGTGTCAAACAGCAGCATGATTATACATTTTAAGAGGCCGTATTTTGTTCCAACCCAAAGATGATAGCGGGCTCTTCACCCCTATGTATGTGTGATTGAGAGGTGAGCTCTGATCAGCAGTTCTTGCCATGGATTCCGACTATTATTTGGTTCGCTGACTCTCGGGGCATAGTCTGCAGCTATTTGCAACTGCCACGTTGTCTCATAGGCTGCACAGTGCCTTCGTTCCCAACGAGACTGCTCCTGCATACCAAATTAATGCTAGCTCCTCTCTTGATTAACAATGAGAAAAATATGCTCCGCACTGTGTGCACATTGAGACAGTGCCTTGATTAAGGGACTAATCGTTCTTCCCCAGGATATCTTCATTTGTGTGTGAATGTTATGTACATACACCCTCAAGCCTCAGTGCATGAGTAAGAAGTTATAGATAGATCTATGTAGTTCAGTTATAAACCAACAATCTATTCACGACCAATGAGAACGCCATTTTGAATTCTTGGTACAAATTCTCTTATAATACCTTACTGAAATTAGATTTCCACTATAATATTGATTTGCAAAACACTTTCTTCTTTAGAAGACTGTACCTGGCAATACCTAGCCCCACTGTTGGGGTTTAATAGCTCATAAATTAGCAATTGTCACTGCTTTGACCTATATCATTTATTTTTATTACATCAAAAAATCTTGGCTTGTTGGTTTAGGTCATCAAACATTTATGTACTTAACCTCAGCACTAAAATCTGTGAATCTTTGGCACTCCCTCAACAAAGTACCTAGTGCTTAATAGTTTTGTCCTCATAAATTGGAATATAATTCAGTAATATGAATTACTTATCTAAAATTGATCTGACTCTGGAAGCTAACAAATTAGGCACCTCATTTAAATGAGTTACTGCCTAATGTGTCAGAAGTTTTCATTCATTTTTATGGTCTAATTACATTAATCAATTGCATCTAATAATTTTTAAAGTCAGCTTTCTATAAATTATAATATATGGAGAACAAAATTACATCAATCAAGTTATCAAGAGACTTAGTTTTATAAACCAGTATGCCAGAATTATGTCATAGCCATTTTGCTTAAAATGTAATTAATAATCTATTTTAAGTTTGCCAATTTAAATTTATTTTTAAAGACTTTACAGGTTCAACAACAAAGAGAAATACCTTAGTAAGACTCTCTGGACATCACATTGCACTTTGTGCTGTATTTTTTATGTTGATCTTCACCACAGATCAATGATTTAAATTGGAAAATATCTTGATATTGGGACAAATGAAATAAAATAAAAACAAAACAAAACAATGTCCCTTGAAAGTTTTAAATATCTTTGCCAGACTCTGTTTGGAAACTTCTCTTTTCTGGAAAGTTCTTCATTCTGCATGGGTGCCTGGGATGTTTCCTTCTGTCTTAACCAGAGCTTACTTATCTGATTGTCATGGTTGCAAAAGGACTTTCAGAAGCAAGGGTGCTAGAATGAATGTTGGCCACTTAGCAGGAGCCTTCCCAGGTGTATTTTTTTGGAAGAATCAGTTGAAATTATCTTGGGACATTCTTCTCTCTTCGAGATTCCCAACAAATTTTACTATTATTTGATCCTTATCTTCCTTGCTTATTTGGCTCCTCATTTGTTATTCATGAATGATTTCATTTTCTTTTTCTCAACAGCTAAACATATTTTGTGTGTTAGAAAAAGTAACTTCATAGATCCAAGTGCAGAGCACAGTGTCTGTGTGACAGGGAATATAGAGGCTCCCCAAACAGGAAATCCCCCTCCACCACTAACATGGCTGGGGGAAGATGAATAGGAACAGGGCCATTGAGAGTTACTTTGCATATCTGAAGAACTTGGCCAGTGTTTTAGTAATGCTAATACCTGTGCTGGCTGCACTCAGAGCCAGAGAGATGGGCATGACTCTAACCCCTGTTGCCACCAGGATGTGGTCCCCTGGTTGCTGCCCTGCAGGAGAGCAGGAAGGTAGTTCCCTTATGTCACAAGGCCAAGTCTGCCCAGATAAACAATGACAGCTGAGAAAGGCAGAAGAATCCAGAATACTGGCAGGTGTTATCTTTTGTGGGAAGAGTTGGAAATGCTATTAGGAAGGAAAATCTGCACAGGGATTTAAACTCAAGCACGGCAGCCTTGTGGAGCCTTAACCATGAGGCTTAGAAAAGAGAAACTCTAGACCATGTGGCTTGGGAGTGGTCTTGGCCATGTGGCTTGAAAGGATGCAGAAGGACCCTCACCAGCCCATTGCTTGGATGGGCCATGTTGTTTGGGATTAAGAGTAGTAGTCCAGCTGAGCACAGACAACTGGGAGAAGCCTAACAGGAATCTGCCTAACTGAGCTGCAAACTCCCTAAAAGATGGTACCTCTGACTGGCCAGGTTTGGCAAGAGGAGGCAGGACTGTGTGTGTTTGTGGGTGTTTCTTTTGTTTTTAAGGCAGTGAGATTTAACAGAAAAATTCTGCTATTATTTTAATCCTGTATAACTTTTAAATAAATAGTTGCTCTCCTTTACATAAGACTCTGGCATTGGAGTCACTTTTTTTTTTTGGCAGCAGGCAATAGAACCCAGTGGTTCTGTTTCATCTAGACATAATAAGTGCTCAAAAATACCTGAAGCATTAAAAAAAATACTTTCTGCCCTGGCTGGTGTGGCTCAGTAGATTGAGTGCTAGCCTGCAAACCAAAGGGTGGCTGCTTAGATTCCCAGTCAGATCACATGCCTGGGTTGTAGGCCAGGTCCCCAGTAGGGGATGTGTGAGAAACAACCACACATTGATGTTTCTCTCCCCCTCTTTCTCCTTCCCTTCTCCTCACTCTAAAAATAAGTAAATAAAATCTTTAAAAATAAAAATAAATAAATAAATGCTTTCCACACACACACACACACACACACACACACACACACACATATTCATTTTTTAACTTCTAGCTTATATATGCCAGATAAAATAGCTGAATTTTTAATGAATATTTCTACACTGTTACCTGTGATTTCAGCTTCATTCTTGGGATATTCATTCTATGGATTTAGAATGTTCTATAACCCTAGGTTTTCTGTGAAAGAGAGTAAAGTAAAGCACTACTCTTGCTTTCCATGCCAAAATGTGAGGTTGTCTGTGGCCAAACACTGACGGTTGTTTGGATAGAGAGGGATTAGCCATATGATGAATGTTATGATGAAGTTGAATTTTTGGGTAAAGCAATAAGTGAGACAAAGAACACAGTGGAGGATGAAACGAAAATCTATGCGTTTATTAAGAAGTGTTCTTTATGACAACTTTGTTTTTTTTTTCTCTTTTTGGAATTAGATTTTAGCAGAATAAAATGTAGAGCAGCATTTGGTTGAGAGGAATAAAATATGGAATGGTTTATTGTTTAGAGATGGAGTAAGAACTACAAACACTGGGGAGGCTATAATTCACTGTGGACAGAGTACCTGTGCTACACTTTCCCATGCTAAAATGGTATTTCTCCTACATTGAAGTTTCTGAGAATATGGATAATTTTTTATCAGTAATGCATAACTTGTATTCCCAATGCAATTCTCTTTATATCTCTCAGAACCCTAATTTAATTACATTTCCCTCCCTGACCAATGTGGCTCACTTGGTTGGATATCGTTCCACAAACCAAAATGTTGCTGGTTGGATTCCTGGTCAGGGCATATGCCTGGGTTGTGAGTTGTGTCCTGGGTTGGGCTTGGTCCCTGGTCATGGTGGATGCAGAAGGCAGACAATAGATGTTTCTCTCTTGCATCACTGTTTGTCTCCCTCTGTCTCCCTCTCTCCATTTTCCTTTCTATAAATAAAAAAAAATTACATTTCCCTCCATGAAGAATATATATTGAGTAAGCAGGAGCACTCACTACCTGAAGCAGTGAGACTTCAGGGAAGGATTTGGGAATATAAAGGCACAACTCACATAGCATTATAGAATCAAAGGTGATCCAGTGTAAGTGAAACAGTGTTTTTATTGAGAAATTTTTCTTTTCTTTCTTTTTTTCCTGACATCAATCATGGAGTCATTCTTAATCCATCTGAAATCACTTAAATATTTTAATTGATTTTGTTTATTGTTACTAAGTCATGTGAATAATTCACTTTGCCTAGAACAGAAGAGTACATAAATCATTGAGAAGGAAAAAACACCCCACCATATCCAGTTTGTTTGGGGGGTGGAATCCAATGCACTGTCTTTGAACTTCCTTTACTAAGAGAGTCAATCTTAGGTTCACGACTTGAAGCAGAAAGCATTTTGTAAACTTATGGGAAGGAGTCATATTTCTCAGCCTTTCAGAACTAAGTATTACCCAGTAAGATCTCTTGAACAAATGTTCACTTAGTTATTGAATATGAGATATCTGAAACAAGAAATTGATTGCTGGACATAGAATACAAAACCTAATATGTGCAGAAAAAGTTATATAAACCTAAAAGAAGATTTTAGTTGTGGTAGGCAGAATTCTAAGGATAACTTACCTAAGATTCCTATACCCTGGTTATTTAATGAAACAATTCTGGTGCTGCTGTGACCAAACTTTGCACAGAGAAATACATTTACTGATTAGATCATCTGACCTTCAAATGGGAGATGATCCTGAGTTCTAAGAACATTGTCACAGAAATACTATCTGGGAAGTCCAAACATATGTCTAACACTTAAGAATGTATTGAGTAATAAATCTCCTTTATCTAATTCTTGATCTTTGTGAAATACTTGAAACCATTAATACATAATGCAATTTTTTTTTTGTTCCATTGCATTTTCCCTGACCCTTTTCTATCTTTTGGCACATATTTTTTTCTTCACCATCTTCTATTCTTTAAAACTCTTTTTTAAAAAAACTGTGCTTTCTAATTTTACTTCTTATTTTTGCCCCTCTATCTCAAATGCATTTCCTTGGTATTATTCAGTTCCATGTCTTTTAGGTATACATGTACTTTCCACATTACAAAAGCCAAATTAAATTGACTCATCTTTAATATTTTACTGTTAAATCCAAACACATAATTCATCTGCTTGTTCTATGTTTCTCCTTTGATTTTCCAGCAGCATAGTGAATTTAGCACGACCCAAGCCCCTTTTCCAATTCAATCAGTTCTTTCTCTTTACTTTGCAATATTTACAAATGGAACTGTTTGTTAAAATAATGATTAGATTCCTTTAAATGATCTTTGATGCCTTAAGTGTCTCTTGCTATCCAACCATTTTCAAATAGGGGTAGCATCTACCTCTTCTACACCTCTCACATATAATTCTTTCTTTCCGTTCTGATTGTTCTCTTACAAAGATTACCACAGACCTTCTAAATATCTCCACATTTCTTTAACTCATCCCACATAATGTGTTAGTTCACTACCTTTGTCACTCGGTCAAAAGATTCCAACCACACTCCATACAAATTCTCTCTTCCCCAATTTATCCCTACTCAGTATATCATTTTAAACTTTTTTTTTCCTGCTTATTTCCTATATACTCATTCAGGTAAATCATTTCTGTAGTTTCCAACCACCATACTTCTAAAGTCTTACTCCCCAACCTGGTACCAAAACACCTGGCCACATTTTACTTTTCACCATGAATTCAAGACTAAGTAATGCTATCTTTTAAAAAATATCCATTGATATTGTGTAATGACACCTTACTTTGCATCGAAGTTTCTTGTGTTTATACCTCACATTCTCCTATTAATGCGTTAGCTTTTGGATAAAGTGACCATGATCTTACACATCTTTGTCTGCAGCCCCAAGTACATTCCCTTACTCCAAACAGATATTTGAAACATGTTTACCTATTTTATGTGTTTAATTGAAGGACAACTAAGTAGGAAGAAATGCTAAATCTACCTTAACAATAAAGAATATGTTTATATTCATTTTCAAAAGCATTTTACTTTTCTTTCAATAAAAGTGATCAACCTCTGATTCATTTACAGTATTTCATAAAAATTTTAAGACTACAGAAGTAGCATAAATATAGATGTGTCTTGACTTCCTGAAAATTAAAGTAGTAAAAGGTTTTGTGGTTTTTTTGTGTTTTATTTTATTTTTGTCAATTATTTCCAAGGAACAAACATTCTTTCCTTGAACTGGTTTATGCATACTCTAGCAATTCTAATGCAACCTGACATTAAATGGAGCTAAATGACACAATAAACTAATATTAGAAAAAGGACAGCATGTTTCTGTTGAGCTATACATAGCAACTGGCTCAGAAATAAAATGCAAGAGCTAGAGTCTGTATTCCACAATATAATGTTTGCTTTGATGACCACTTTCACACTTTAGGGGAAAGTGATCTATAAGTTAATGTAGAACATAAGAGCCACAGCATGTACATACCCAGGCACAACCAAAAACTCAGAATAACTTCACCCATTAGAGACTCTTTTAAAGATTTTATTAGTTATCTTAATTCCTCATGTCAATTTTATTTGATTTTCATTAGTTCTGTAGTGTATACATTATTCAGGAATTCTCAGAATATAAGGTATACAGGTTGAACCTGAGGATCAGGTGAGTAATCAGACTCCAACTCTGTGGATCTGAGGTTCTAAATTTTCAATATGCTCTCCATTAATGCCAACACTGCTGACATGGGGACTGAACCTCAAGACCTAAGAAACTAAACAGTTAAAAGAAATAATAGGTTAATTATCTTGAAAAAAAAACCCTTTTAAATCAATTGCTTGAGGTAAGATGAAATTGGGTAGAATTTGAAGGGGCAGCCAGAAAAGTAATGTGTTTCATATTTTAGTATAATATCAATTTAGGAAAAAAGTGTACTCTTTTGTGATTCTTAACCTTAACTATACATTACAATTATGTGATGAACTTTGAGAAGACAATGTGGACTTTTGCTCTGTGCACGATGAAGTAACAGGGACTAGACAAAACCTTTTATTTTAAACAACCCAAAACTTGACAAAATACATGAAATAACAGTTTTGAGTCACTGCCCAATTGAAGCACAGTATGTGGCTCTGAGAAAAGGAAGACAAATGAAGGGAACCTTATAAATGATCTGACCTTTGATAGGAAGCACATTTTGGTCTCTGGAAAACAGATTATCAAGTAGTCTTGTGGGCTTTCTGAGTTGAAGACAAGAGATTGGTATTAAAAAACCTAGATGGGTAGAAGTTTTGTGAAGAGTTCTTGATTTGGGAGAAGCATACACTAAACCGAGCTCCAGAAATGTGGCTTGGAGGGACTCAGTATTGTTTGTGAGTGAAAGAAAATGTAGAAAAGAGAAAACTAAATAAGCATCCAGTACATTATTTAAAGGTGAACAGAAGATTAAATACCACTGAATGACTGAAGGGAAAAGAGTAAAGGCAGCGGCAGTACACATTAGCTAAATCCTCGACGTTCATATAGGTTCAGTAGGTCATCATCAATGTTAAAGAAATAAAGATAAAGCTGTTATGCAAATTTTATTTATTTCATAGCCTCATGAGAGCATGTATATGTGAATCTCTGCTACCAAAAACAA
>VMDR010024539.1:0-14964 GCA_007922815.1 Macrotus californicus | reverse complement strand
TGCCCACTTAATAAGTTACTTGAATGTAGTTCTTTGCCTTTCATGACTTGGAATATTTCTACATCCAAAATTACTCTATCCAGCAAAGCTATCATTTAGAATGGAAGGGCAGATAAAGTGTTTCCCAGATAAGGTTAAGTTCAAGGAGTTCATCATCACCAAGCCCTTATTATATGAAATGTTAAAGGGACTTATCTAAGAAAAAGAAGATCAAAAATAGGAACAGTAAAATGACAACAAACTCACAGCTATTAACAACTGAACCTAAAACAAAAACAAAACAAACAAAGCAAACAACTAGAACAGGAACAGAATCACAGAAATGGAGATCACATGAAGGGTTATCATCAGGGGAGTGGGTGGGGAGAGAGGGGGAAAAGGTACAGGGAATAAGAAGCATAAATGGTAGGTAGAAGATAGACAGGGGGAGTTTAAGAATAGTATAGGAAATGTAGAAGCCAAAGAACTTATACGTATGACCCATGGACATGAACTAAAGAGGGGGTGGGTAGGGGGGAAGTGGGGTGCAGGGCGGAGGTGAGGGGGGTTAGATGGGACAAGTGTAATAGCATAATCAATAAAATACATTAAAAAAAGAATTTAGTAAAGGTAAAAACAAAAAAACAAAACAACAAAAAAATAAGTTAATTGATTTTTATGCCCTCCTTGCAAATAGTGCAAGTAATCTGATCACCCTCTGCCTTCTCCTATGCAATTTTAATTATTTCATTATTTAAAAAAATTACACATCAGATATTTCCTTCTTTTGGTGTCATGCAGTGTTTCAGTTCTGTTGATGTTAGTCACGTTCCTTGTTCAGCATGCCTTTGTGTTTCATCTGGATTCTGTAGTTTTCCTTCTGTAGTTTTCTGTAACGTATTGATTTATTTTACCTAATAAGGACTTGTTATTTGTAAAATTTCTGATTTTTTGTTTGCCCTAAAATGTCTTTGTTTTGGCTTTGCTCTAATTATAATTTACACAGACTATACAACTACAGATTGGCAGTCAGTTTTTTTTTTTTTTTCTGAGCATTTTGGAGACACCAGTCTACTATTTTCTGGCTTCCATTATTTCCTGTCTATACAATACTTGTTCTTTTTAATGTATGCATGCTTGTCTTGCTCTGGCTTCTTCTAAGGTCTCTTTTGCTTTGTTTTGCAGTTTCACTACAATGGTCTAGGGTAGATTTTATTTATTCTCCTTAGAATTCACTTTAATTCCTGAGTCTGAATTTCATTGTTCATCAGATCTGAAAAATTTTCAGTCATTTTGTCTCCAAATATTGCTTCTCCCTCACTGTCTTATACTTTTCTGAAACTCTGATGGCATGTACATTAGATGTTCTCCAGTCCCTACCCCTTGTCATTTTTCCCTCCAGCTGGTTGTCTTTCTTTGTTATATGTGGGTAAAAATTTTAACTCTATCTTGAATCTGCTTTTCAGGTGTGTCTACTGTATTTACCCCATCTATTATATTGTGAAAATTTCAATTATCATCATTTTCATTTCTACAAGTTTTATTTGGTGCTTTTCAAAAGTGCTTGGTCACCTTTTTTGTTACTCATGATTTCAATGCCCTCTTTCTTTAAACATATAATGAAACATTTATAAACCATAAAATATATTTTTTTAAATGGACATATTTTCAAAATATATCAACAACAGAAACCTTTCCAGTTCTGTTTTTATTTCTATTGACTTTTGCTCAGGGTTCCTTCTTTTCTCATGTACTCAGTGATTGTTTTGAATGTGGGATAACGTTCAGTGACATTTTATCTATGGAAATTCTTTGACCAAGATGAAGGATGAAGCTTTCCTCCAGAGAAGAAGTTGTTTCTGTCAGGAACCTGAGGTCACTACCAACCTGTGAGCCTTTTCAAATGAATTCTTGGCTTGTGGGTTATTTTGGATCATCTTTTTTTTAATTAAAATTTTTTTTCAATATAATAAGACAAAGTATTTAAGAAGATTTGGATAAGTCTATAAATTTCAGATTCAAGATTAGTCTCCAGATTTATTTCCTTCCTTCCTTCCTTCCTTCCTTCCTTCCTTCCTTCCACCTCTCCAGTGTTTCTTATAAAATGTATATTTTAAGTTATTGGGTATTCATAGAATCATAGAATTTTTTGAACACACTTTTGCTAGTACTACCTAGTTGTTCCTAGTTTGCTGTATATTTAGTATGTGGCAGGCACTATTTTAGTGCTTTATATGTATTAACTATTATTTCTTTTTATTGAATTTATTGGGATGACATTGGTTAATAAAATTACATAGGTTTTGGCTGTGCAATTCTATAATATATCACCTGTACATTGTATTGTGTGTCCAGCTCCCAAAGTCAAGTCTCCTTCTGTCACCGTTTATCCTCCCTGGACCCTCTTCTGACTCTCCCATCCCCCCTTCCCTCTGGTAGTCACCATACTACTGTCTGTGGCTATGAGTTTCTTTTTCTTAATCCCTTCACTTTTTCTAGCCCATCATTTTTGTGCACAGGCCTCCTATCAGTTTCACCTGCTTAGTCAGGTCCTGTGTTTTATCTCTTGTTCCTCACACCTCTTACCACTAAAGAGCAAAAATCCTCTAAAGTCAGGCAGCAATCAATATCCATCTTATTGTCTAAGTGATTAGTTTCCTTCTGATGTTTCCAGGAATATCCCTTCTTCCAGTTGAGGAAGGAGTAACTGCCTCAAAGGAAGTCACATTGCCTGTTCCTTGTCATTTTCTTTAAAAAAATTAAAAAAACCCTCACTTAATGATATGATTTTATTGCTTTTAGAGAGAGAGGAAGGGAGAGAGGAAGAGAGAGAGAGAAACACTGATGTTAGAGAGAAACATGGATTGGTCGTCTCCCCAGTGCACCCAAACCGGGGATCCACCCTGCAACCTAGGCATGCGCCCTGACCAGAAACAAATCCACAACCATTTTCGTGTCTGGGGTGACTCTCTAACCAACCAAACTACTGGCCAGTCACTGACTACTTGTCATTTTCTTGACCTTGTGTTTTTGGAGGTCCCTAGGGCACAGGCCTTCGAATTCTTTTCTGTCTCTAGTCACTCTCCTGATGATCTCACCTAGCCTCACAGGTCTAAAGCCATGACACTGATTAGCCTCCATTTATATCTCTAGCCTAGGTTTATATCCAACAGTGTACTTGACTTTTCTACTTGGATGTCTAGTGTATATGTGAATGGAGTGTCTGATCATTGCCTCTGGATTGATTTCTTTTCCAGCTTTCCACTTTTCAGTTAATAGCAACTTCATTCTTTTAGTTATTCTAATTCAGAGTCATCTTTGACTCCTTTTCCCACCCAACATTTAATCTATTAATAAACATTGTCAATTTTATCTTCAAAATATATCTAGAATCTAATAGTTTCTTATCACCTTTATTGATATCAGTCTAATCTATGCCACTGTATTCTCTTGCCTGAACTAGTTCAATAGTCCTAAGTGCTCTGCCTGAATCTGTCATTGCTGCCCTTTGGTCTATTCCCAACCCAGCAGCCAGGGTGGTCCTGTTAAAATGTAATTCAGATCATGTCACCCCTCTACTTTTAGTCCCCCACAGTAAAAGCCAAAGTCTTCACAGTGGTCGAAAGGCCTTATAATCTGGTTCCCATTACTTCTCTGACCTCATTTCCTACAACTATCCCCAACATTCCCTCTGCCCCAGCCACGCTGGTGTCCTTGCCATTCCATGAACCTAGCAGGAAGGCTTTTCCTTTAAGGCTTTTACACTTAAAATGTATGCCACCAGGAGTAGTCTCCCCAGAATCTCAGCGTACCTCACTTCCTTACCTCCCTCAGGTGTCTCCTCAAATATCACTATCTCAATGGGGTATTTTCAGGCCATTACACACTTAAGATACTTGTTTTTTTCTCCAACACTTTCTGTTCCCTTTCCTCCTTTTGTGTTCTCCATAGCATTCATCTCTTAACATATTTATTTTGTTTAATGTCTGCCACTATTGTTAGAATATGTTTCCTCAGGCAGGAGATTTTGTCTATTTTCTTAATTAATGTATTCTTAGAACCTAGAACAGTGCTTGGCACTTATTAAACATTCAATACATAGTTGTTAAGTGGGGTGGATGAATAAATAAAATAATTAGTCTGTGGAACAAGATAGAAAAATTGAGAAAAGAGAACATGAAGTGATTAAAAGGGCTCAAATATTGCTTTCTTTTTATGGAAGGAGTAAATGAAAAAGAGATAAATTATGGGTGATTTAGGGTATAACTCAAAAACATAGGTATTTATTTAAAAAATTTCAACAAATGCTTGCTACTTATCAGGTTCCCAAGATCACTGTGAAGCTCATTCTTCATGATCCTCTGCCAGGGGTGTCTAACCTGTGGCCCCCAGGCGGCATGCAGCCTGGGATGGTTGTGAATGTGGCCCAACACAAAATCGTAAAGTTACTTAAAACATTATGAGTTTTTTGTGATTACATGTCACAATATATTTAATGTGTGGCCTAAGGCAACTCTTCTCCTTCCAGTGTGGCCTAGAGATGCCAAAAGGTTGGACATCCCAAACTATGGAAAGGAATCTCTTACTTTTTTTTCCTTTCTTGACTGCACCATGGTATTAGTTGCTTTTCATTTATTGCACTTTCTATGTTTCTGATTTTTTTATTTGTGGTACTCAGACCAGAATTATTTCATGTTAACAAAGACCTAATCATTACAAAAAGGAACAAGATAATAATTACTTTGAGATGTCTACATACATACTTAAATTTTATCAAGATTATTTTTTAAGTGATCCCGAGAGTGGCCTACCAGGCATGACTCATACTGCTCACCAGGATATTAAGATTTTTTAAAAAAACATTCTTTATTAAGTGGCTGTTATATATTATTATTAGTTCCCTGTTAGTATGGTGGAGTAACTGTATATTTTTCACTATTCATAAACTTCAGTGTGAAAAAATAAAATTTAGAAAAAAAATCCCTCTTAGTTTCTGAATTGAGTCCTTATTTCACCTAATAACAGGCACTAAAACTTAGTCAATTAGGGGTAAATTTCCCCTGGGGCTACAGCTGAAATGTAGGGAGGGCCATGCATTGTCAGTGAATTGGAGGGCAGGGTATCTGGTCCTCCACAGTCACCGTCTATTCACTGAAGCCTTTGTGAGCTGTGTAGAGACTCACCATTGCCTCTGGTTGTTGTTCCACATGCTCCGAAGTTAAAGTTATTCTGATTTTGAAGTTCCTTTTGAGTCCCTGGCTTTCTTAGCCATTTTCTCCCTTTTTGGAGGTAGGAGGGCAAGAGAAAGTTTTTAGATGTTCTCTCCCACCTCTCCGGGGCTGAGACTCAGGGGCTGCCTTAGACCTACCACCATGTCACCTCTTTAGCTGCCACACTATGCTGACCAAGGTGACTTCTCCTTGAGGTTTCTCAACTTCTCAGACTTCTCTTTTGAATCCCAGGCTACCCTGCACTCAGATCCCTATCTGGATGTTCCCTCAGGTCTCCTTCCTCCAGAGTTTGCCTCCAGGGTGGGGTTTAGAGCACATTCTTGCCGACCTGCATCATCATCTGACTTTATTGCTCAACTTTCCTAATTTCCTACCTTAGACAATGGAGCTGTAATTTAATTTCAGCTATGCTATTTCCAATCTATTATTTATATCATAAACTTTTTGTGCTTCAATAGACTTAGTCTGTTAAAAACTCAGCTTTTAAAATCAAAACCTTTGGTGTGCATGACTATTATCTGTTATGAGTCTCATAGGTCAGTTTTGAAACTTGAACCTGAGTATGACTAGGTTCTTCCTTTTTGCATTTTGACATGCCCTGAATACTCTAGGAGCCTGTGGATGCTTCTGATTTAGTGAGTGTTTGGGAGTGTGGGTAGGGAACCTCAAAAGGCAAAGATGGAAAGGAATTATGGAGGTGGGGGAAGCAAAGTCATCTGTGAGTCATAGAGGCTTACCATTTTTATCCATGGGGTTTTATTTTAAAAGGAAAAAAAGCATAAAATATTTTATATTCTCATCCTGCCATCCAAGAGGCAATTTTTTTCTTTTTAAAAATATTTTATTTATTTATTTTTAGAGAGAGTGGAAGGGAGGAAGAAAGAGAAGGTGAGAAACATTGATGGGTTGCCTCTCATGCACTCTCAACCCCTCAGCTGGGGAGGTGAATTGAACTGGGGACCTTTCGCTTTGCAGTTCCATGCCCAAGCAACTGAGCCACACCAGTCACGGCGAGGCAGCTTATTTCTTTAGCTGCTGTCACTCTTTGTGTAGTTTCAAACAATGTTTGTTTATAATTATTATTCTTTGTTTACTTTTTTCAGCTTAAAAAATAACCACAGAAAGTTTTTCCTCATTCTGTTCTTATTCTTTATGCTGAAGGGTGTATGAAGATTGTGTTAATCTTGTTAAAGAAAAACTTGGAAATACCATAAGGATATGAAGACTGTAATTAGTAATTATCTGTATATTTAAAAAATTGACATAGATTTTCTAAACTTTAATGGATGATCTCCTGAAAGCAGAAAAATAGCAACACAGAGGTAAACATTATAGATACACATTTCTATGACTTTTGGAGCTGATGAGTTGACTTATTGCTTAGTTGTCATCAAACTACTAAGTATGTAACTTCCTGGGCATAGAGAAAAAAAGACAAAGACCCCTTTCTTTATCTAGGTGAAGATCCCTATCCAGATGAAGACCTCTGGATCTCCAGAGGCAGCCTAGAGAGTCACTGTGAGGTTGACCCCTTGAAGGCAGGCATAAGTGTCTCTTTCTGGCTACATTAAACCATCTGTTGGCTTAGAACCTCAGTTCTGCCTGGTCAGACATGAGGTCTGGACAAAGCTCTGGTTCCTAATAAGCCCGACACAGACTCTGGGGGCTGAAACCTCCCTCTGTACTATGGGCTTCCTCTAGCCCCCTCCTTTCCAGGTCTGTGCCTGAGAGGAAAAAACAGAAGCATCCATGGCATGTGAGTTCCTGGGACTGAGGGACTCAGTGGGGATGGGTGGAGGAGGGGAGAAGCAGAAAAGAAAGCCATTTATTTCATCTTTCACTTATATTCTTGCTCTGGAGACCTCAAGACTTGTCAGTTTAAACCCATTCTTCCCAAATGGGATGAATTAGAATCCTCCCCCAACACTGTAGTTGAGAAAAAGACTATCAGCATGGCAACAGTTTTCAAAATTCAGTGACTTAAGAGTGAATAGTTCCATATTTCCCTCAATTTTAAACATTTCTTTAGACAAATCAATGATTAGAAATTACCCTTTTATTCATGCCCAAAGCCTACTCTTGTTTTCTGATAGCATGAATAAAATCAGACATACTTTTCCTAGTACCAAAAGAAGTTGGGGCAAATGTTGCTTTGGTTGAAACAATTTCAGAAACTGCAAATACTAGAGAAACAGTAACCAAATGGAAAAAAAAAAAACAAAAACCCAACAACTCAACAAACCAGTAACCAAACACCAAATTCACAACAACAGTGAAGGCAAATAAAACTTGCTTTAAATATAGTTATCTTTCTTCCCCTCTTTCTTTGCCTAATAATAGAGAATTTATGGGATGTTACAAAGTGGGCTCTGGAGTTTTCAGGGTAGATAATGTACACAAGACAACTCTCTAGTTTCAGGGTATAAATGTGTGGTCTGACTGCAATCTTCATGAAGGACTCAACAGCTCAAGAGAAGAGTTCATATTTCAAAACTAGTTAAAGCAAACTACAAAACAAAAATGATGCCAAAGCAAATACAAATAAAAGCTGTGTATAGTTTATGATTTGGAGGCTATATACTTGGTATTATAAGAAAACCCCAAAAGACACCTGAAAGAAGCTCATGCACAGAGACACGTCCATGACGCAACCAGCGTTTCTGCAGCTCCAGATGTCTGGAGCTGGATCTGAACATCTGTTTCTAATAGTTTCCAGGCATGTCAGTGGGAACGTGATCACAAGTGGGTTGACTGTGATTTTCACAAAGGAAAAAAAGAAACAGACAGCTAATAGATATTCAATAGAGTTGGGAGAGTTCTTAATTTTTGTTAACAGCTCTGAGAGTGTGATACAGAGCTTGATATTATCCAGGCGCATGATGCTTTGTTAAAAGGCTGTCCTGTACAAATTTTCCATTGTATGATATTTGTTACACAAAGAATATCCATTTTAATATGTTTTTGTTTCTTGACAAAACAAGATTACCAGCTGTTGGGGTGATATGTAGAAAAGGATGTTATCAACATTATGTCATTTAACTAAATACTTGACAGCTGACTATCTAAATATCACAGTCAGCACCCGAAAAGCAGCCCATTCTCCATGAGATGAAAAGGTGAATACATCCGTCGGTATATACAGTGAAGTGGCATTGAGTGGGGCTCAACTGGCAGTCCAGGACCTCCTGTGCCCAGCTACATTACAGGCATGGCCATCCAGGGCAGGTGACCTTGGGTGGGGGGAGGCAGAAGGCTTCCAGATCACCCCACAGACTCTGCTGTTGGTTATTTTTAGAGTGGCAAGTAAGCATGAAGACCTGTAGAACTAGAGATGGCTGAAGCCAAGCCTGAGGGCTTTTTTCCCCCTGGGGGCCAACTTCAATCTAGGCTAGAAGCAAATGCAGGAAGAGAGTTAGGATTATTTTTGAAATGCCACTGTGTATTATATATTCACCTGCATTTTTCCTATATTTTTTCTCATCTGTGTTTACAATAGAGGTTTTCTAAGTTATCATTTTACCTATGATCCTCAAGAAGACAATAGAAACAGAAAAATTTGGCATTTTGAGTTTTGTCCATATTGATTCATTGAAACTGTATTGAATAGAATGCATGATTTAATTTAATTTTCAATAAATTACATGCTTCAAAGTTCAAAAGTACAAAAATGTGTCCATGGACAAAAATGTTCTTACCTGACTCTTTAGCCAACTGCCTTTCCTCTCCTGAGGCACCTAGTTACTTGTGGATCCTTTCAGAGACATTCTGTGTATGTAAATCTCATTTTAGACCTGAATTAGAATTTTTATCTTGGCAGAATGAAGAGATGGCGAATTAATTATTTAGATAATTTTGAGCTCTGATCTGTTATTGGAACATTCAGTTACATTCAGCAAGTATGTTTCAAAGCCTAATATATGCACAATAAGGACAATAGAGATCATGAAAGAAGTCCATGGTGTATTAGGCTCTGGTTTCAGGAATTTATAAGCCCAACAATAAAAAAGATCATAGGCATTTGTATGTAAATATGCTTTATTGAACTAAGCATAGTGTATTATAATTTTTCCCTTTGGTTAAGAGAGCCTCAAAGACAGATTCTTTCTGACTTATCTTTCTAAATATGGGGTCTTGCATGGTGTCTGGCACAAAATAGGTAGACAATAAATGATTGTTGAATGAATGCATGGATTAATGAATCAATACAGAGCAGCTCAAGAAGTCATGGTGATACTTGAGAGAGGAGATCATACTCATTGCCTGGGATGGGTGGTGATAGTAAAACAAACAGTAAAGAGTAAATGAAATTCCAAGAGTCTACCTCAGGAGAAAGAGGTTCCATGGAAAAGGTGAGACCTGACCCTGAAACATGGGACCCATTCTAGGTGGGGAAGAGTGGGTGAACAGCAAAGGCAAAGTGACAGTGGTAGAAAAATGCACAGGTTGCTACAAAGACCAGTGAGGACTTTGTCTTCATACAAGTATTCTCCCTCTTGAAGTTTGTTGAACATTGGGAATGGCACAATGTGATGGAGTTGTGATGCATCCCAAACATCAGCAGAAAGATTTGAGTTTTATTTCAAAGGCACTCAGAAGTGATTGAAAGCCTTTGAGCTTGTGAATGCATACAAAGAGTAATCTGATATATTAGAAGCTGGAAGACTGGTTAGATAGGTATTGCCATATCTGAGGCGTTACTGGCTAACTGTTGAAAGTGGGTGCAGTTCTGGGAATGGAAAGGGAAAGACTGATTTAAAAACATTTGGGGCATGAAGCAAGAACATTTAATAATTGATGGGACAATAGAGGAGAAGGACAGAGATGCTTTGAAGAAAAACCTCAATTATGTAGAATACCACCAATTCAGTAATCTCATATTTGCTGAACATCTACTGATTCAAGACCCTGCACATCACACAGAGCAGAGGCATCAAATACATGTTCTTGAAGCCCACCAAGAACCAAATAAATACAAATGTCCTCTTTGGGATATTAGCTAACCATAAGGATACTCCAAGTACCCACCACATTTTTTGGCATGTTATATTTACAGAGTGGGGCAAAAGTAGGTTTACATTTGTGAGTATGTGAAACAGTTTATTCTTATATTATTATTTATTCATTATTGTATTATTTTCCATACAAACTGTAAACCTACTGTGTCCCACCCTATATTTTTTTAAAAGAAAAAAAATGCTGAAAAATGCGCTTGAAATCAGGTTGGATGACAATGAGAATGATCAGTCTTCAAGAAAGACCTATTTTATCATGTTATCTTTCCTGCCTCATTCTTTGGTTTTGACATGTCCAGTTACCCCAAACCCTCTATCTCTGCAGTTCCTGGTGGAGGCTCTCTGGACTCGTTGCCTCGTAAATCTCGTGCTCCTTTAGCACCTGTGGTTTGTAGAAGATTGATGGCTGGGGTCCTCCTCGTCCGGCCCACCCACTGACGTCTGTCGCGGTTGTGTGTGACAGTGACGCATCAGAGCCACCGAGAAACTGGGAGGGTTGACTCGTCAACGAAGAAATTACAGCTGCGGGTGCAGTCGCTGCCCGGAGCCTGGGGAACATGCCGCTTGGCATGTGCTCAGGGTTCTTCATAATCTGCTTCAGCCACCTTGGCTTTGTGAGGTTTCATTATTATTATATTTTGTTTTGTTTTCTTGGGGGTCTAACATAAAACAGTTTGGGATGAGATCCCCTTTCCAAGCCTCCTGTATTTCATCTCAAGACACACACACACACGCACGCACACACACTCACACTTCACACGCCATAAATATGTGCCTTTGGCATTCAGTTGTCTATGACAAAGAGCGAAATTGCCCCAGAACGTGACATGACTTAAAAAACAGTTAAAAAAATTTGGATAAGGCTGAACAAAAACAAGAAAGAAGAAAGGAAGAAGAAACCCTCCCCCTTAATCAAATCCTTCATTTCCCCTGGAGCAAGCAGTTCTTAATTATATTTAACAGACACAACAACGTGCCACAAGCTGGTCCAAACAGCTGTGGGGAGGCTCCATTTTGCCGCAAACGTGGCAGGGGAGGGGCCCCCGCCGGCCAATCAGCGCCCGCCCTCGGCTAGTCGCGGCTCGCTGCTGATGTCACACCACTGATGTCATGCCGGCCGCTGGGACTGACCGGGGTTTGTTCCCCGAAGCTGTGTTTTCTGTTGGTGTTCTTTTGCAACTAAGTATTTCAACTGGGCTTGCAGTGGGTCCTTCCAGATCTGTCATCTGTACCATTTTGCTAATAGTTGACTGTGGACTGATTGGCATTTCCGTGAGTTCCCTTTTCGGTCCAGAAACCTGCCGAGCTTGTCTCCAGCTGCAGGACCAGAGTTTTGTTCTCCGAACCTGTCGCTCAGCTGTAGGTTTGCGAGCAGAAAATCGAACCGCCCAAGCCCCACCGTCCTTCCCTGCCCACCCACCCCTCATTCCAGTTCTCACTCGAATTATATCTGCTTGTTTTTTTAGCTGTATGTATCTGGTTTGTTATGTTAACAAAATATGAATGCAAAAGCGAACAACCATCTAAAAATAAATATTACTGTCTGTTGACAACATAGTTTTCAGCAAGATTAAACTTTTCTTCTTTTTGTATTGCATTTCTTCATCTTTCTTTATCTGTTGTATGTAATCACAACCAAATTGTGCTATGGAAAGAAACACATTCCATAATATGGGTTTATTAAATTTCCCATCATCTTCCTTTTATGTTTCTTTCAACAGACATTTTATCATCCTAGAGAATCTGAGACATGTTTTTCCATGTAAATATGCATCTAAATCACCAAATTCGCCATTCTTGTTTCTTCTCATGCAGTGTTTATTGAGTCCTTTTTCTTTTTAATTTACAAAATTGTAAATAAATTATCAATTAAACTTTAAGTCACTGAACTAACTATATTCTATTTGTTAACAGAAAAACTCACATATTTATTTACTCATGTATCTTTATACATCATTACAGCTTTCCTCTTTGCCTAATAATATTTTTTAACTTTTGGCCGTATACTTTGTTAAAGACAGAGTTTTTGTTTGAGTTTGCTGCTGATAGAATTTTCACTACTAAATCTGTCTCCGGTAATTATCTCTAAAATGCTGTTTAGTACACTGATTTTCTCTCATTATTTCTATTGGCTTAACAGGTAGTCAAAGATGTTTTCCTTTGTTGCTGTATTAAAGAGCCATTACAAATTAATAATGAGAGTAGCAGCAAATTTCCCCTTGATATTTTCTCAGTCTTTCACTGATTGAACACTATTCTGCACACATGCCAATTTCATTAAAAAGCTCTTCCACTCCAATGTAAACAGTGTTCTATTAATAGCAAGGATGTTAGGGCTGTGGCTTGAGGCCTTAGGATCCCATTATATTACTTGATCTATCTGTGCCTCATCCTGTATTAGTGAGGGCATATTTGGGTAAGATATTTTAACCCTTTCTCTGCTGTCTTTGAAAATAGGGAAGATGGTGCTAGATAGACATGCATCTTGGAGTGGAAAGGGTACTGGACCAGCCTTGGAGAGTGGGTATTTGAGACCCAGCACTGGCTTTTGCTGGCTGTGTGGCATTGAGCACACTGCAGAGCCATTGCCCACCCTATTTCCCAGCCCTATTTCCTCACCTGTAAAATAAGTGAATAGAATTATACAGTTGCAAATGTTTCTTCCAGCTCTGTGAGAGGTACCAGGTCTGTTCCTCAAGCCCTTCATGTGGGTTTAGCTGTCTTCACCTAAATTGCTTTAACTCATCACTTTGACCTAAAGATGCTCAACCTTGCAGACAATTAGAATCACCTGTGGAGCTTTTAAACCCTTCACGTGTCAGTGGTTTGTAAAGTTCCTCGGGTGATTCCAGGGTGCAGCCTGGGCTGAGAACAAGTGTCTTTACCTGCAATGCAGGGATTAAAATTCCTGGCCTTAATTTCCTTTCTTTCCCTTGCAGAACATCATGATTTTTGGGGAAATGCTTTAAATTCAATATGAAGTAATAAAAACAGGATGATTATGGTCATAAGTAAAAAGGTCTGTTAGTACTTCTGTTAGAAAGGGGCCACAGGTTTTGGATTAACTGGAGATGGCGGCGGCGACACAGCTGATGGTGCCGGTACCGAGGGGCTGCTTGAACCACAGACTTCTTCTTTTCCTGAGATGCAGTGCCCTGGACTGGGCACAGGGGAGACGGAAGGACTGTGTGTTTGTGGGTATTCTAAAGGACTTTAGTATTTTTAATGAAGACATGAAGTCATTACTCTAAGTCTGCGTAACTTTTAAAATAAATAATCCCTTTCCTTTTCATCAAAAAGAAAAAAAGGAAAAAAGAAAGGGGTTGTAAAACCCCGATGAGGTAAAACAATCTGGTGAAAGAGAATCGGTAAACTAACTGTGAGGAATGTAGTAGGTCCTCCTGCGACCAGTTATCCAGCCTGACTCAGTCTTTCTTTCCTATTTGCAAATGGGTGGTAAGAGCTGGTGAAGGTGTGGTCCTGCATGAATCAGAGACCCTCTGAGCCCTCTAGGTCCAGGAGGTAGGGCACAAGGCTTTGATCTTCAGCTGCTGGTTTATTAGGCTCAGCTGGAAATTAGTGAGAGTCCCAGAGCCCTGGGACCAAATCCCACCCTTATGGTGCCCTGAAGTTGAGGTGGCTCCTCTAGTCTGTGAGAATGCAGAGTCCGGATTGCACTTTGGGGACAGAAAGCGCCACGGAAGGCCACGGCTGTGTGCCTCCGTCCTCTGCTGTGATTGTTGATTTTGGAGCAAGGCATTTAGTTTTGAGGAGCAAACAACCTATGAGAAGCTTGAATAGAGCTCACAGAAATGCTGTGAAGTTTAGTTTTTTCCCCCCCTTTTCAGTTGTCCAATGTGTTTTCTCTTCTCCCTTTTTCAAATGTATTGTTTCTTTACTTGAAAATATAATGAATCCAACCATGGGGAAAAAAAAATCAACCAAAGCTGCAGTACTAGAAAAATTGTTATTGTTAACAGTTGATTTTCTTCCAATCTTTTATGCATATTGTTTATTTTCATTTACTGTGATACTGGACATCTAACTTTTTATTGTCTTTTCCTGTAACACTATAAAATAAACTTTTTCTCATATTACTGACAATTTTTCAGAAACATTTTTTCAATGAATGATATTTCACTAGGTAAATGTAGCATAATATACTTAGTATTTCCCTATTATAGCTAGTATATTTCTAATTTTTTAATGTTTATAAATAATACTTAGATGAAGTAAGCGAAAGCTTTAAAAATATACATAATGATGCCCTGGCTAGTGTGGCTCAGTGGATTGAGAGCTGGCCTATGAACTGAAAGGTTACAGGTTTGTTTCCCAGTCAGGGCACAGGGTTGTGGGCCAGGTCCCCACCTGGGGGCAGGCAAGAGACTACCAATCGATGTATCTCTTGCACATTGATGTTTCTCTCTCTCTTTCTCCCTCCCTTCTCTCTAAAAATAAATAAATAAAATCTTTAATAAAAATATACATAGTGGAAAGAAAGTATAAATGAAATAATATCTTAATATATAAAGAGCTCATGTAACTGAAAGTAAAACACTACTTTAAAAAATAGGCAAGGACATGACTGAGCAATTGCACAAGGGAAGAAATGTGAGTGACCACTAGATATATGATAAATGTTCTTATCTATTAATAAACAAAAAATGACAAGTAAAATGACAACAAGCCACCATTTTTCAAAACTAAATTAATAAAGGTAGTAGAAAGTGATATTGGTAGGG
>VMDR010024538.1:0-14961 GCA_007922815.1 Macrotus californicus | reverse complement strand
CTTAACGCTTCCTTCCTTCTACTAACTTAGGTCTTCATTCCTTTCCTAGCTACTTGAGATGTAAACTTGGTTGTTTATTTGATATTTACTTTCTTAACTGTATGAGTTTTTCTCTGTAAACTCCCCTCCTAGGACTGCCTTTGCTGTGTTTCTAGATATAGGTAGGATCTAAATGAAGGTAAATAACTAAATAGAGACATATTGTTAAATAACAGTAAATAAAAGATAACTAATCTATACTATAAATATCCATTGGAAGAAGTGCTGCCACAGGTCTGTACCTGCATAGACCTTAGGAAGTTTAACGTATTAACATACATTCAAAATTTCTAATTAAATATAAAAAGAGTTTAGACATCAATTAAACAGTCTTCTGGGTGTTTGTACAAACTGAATGTTTTGGGGGTAACTTATCTATCATTGCATAGTTTTGATAAATAAACAAATAAATTATTTTTACCTTTTGCAAGTAAAGAACCGTCCCCTTTAGTACAGCATAAAAGGTTTTCCATCCCCGCTTTCCTCTTGGAGCTAGAAAGGAGGAAAAATAAGAATTTTATTAGACAGAAACGAGCATCGCAGAGAAAGAGCCCACATGGTCCACACGGTGATCGTGCTCCAGCGTTCCTGCTTTGTCGGCTACCAGAACCCACAACGGGAGCTGTGCAACAAGCAGCATCCTAAAAATGCGTTCCATGAATTAGCTCCTTTGACCATCGCGACAGTCCTGAGAGCCAGCCGCTACTCCTCCGGCTTTGTACAAAACTGCAGTGCACAGAAGTAATCTCTCACGGTCACACAGCTGGAAGAGGACAGAGGGACCTGAGCCTGGCCGGCAGGGCTCCGCGGTCTGCTCTCTGGGACAGAGGGCTCCGGAACTGGGACGACAAAGCAGGCATGGCGCAAACACATTAATCCAAGAGAACGTTTAAATGCTCATGCACCTCCGCCTTTATGGCTTTGCCACGGTTTCTAGGAGTCATGCAAAAAAAGTCTCAGAAAGTAAAAGGACTCCTCTTGGCATTTCTGCCACTCCCCCACCAGATGATAACTTTGATTATTATTACTTCTGAGACCACCAGGGATACCTCTGCTGCAGAACCTGCTGTGCTGTACCATAACTGTTTGTCTATATTTCTCTTTCAGGAGATTGAATGACCTGAGAGCAGGTAGATACCTCCATCTTTAGGATTCCCAGAGCCTGGCACAGTACAAGGCAGACATTCGCCACCCTCTTAGAATTTCTCTAAACAAATGTTCTTTCAGGAGCCCTGACATCCCTTTTCTTCCTATTTTGCTGGAGCAAAAGTGTGTAGAATTTCTCTATTGACTTATATATAAACTTTTACAGATTGTCCTAAAGCAAAAACACAGATTAGCAAAACAGTTTCACTATCAATTCTTAATCTTAATAAAATGAAATCTGTAACTGGGAAATGCTATTTTAGAAAAATGATTGGCATTTTTCTAAACATGTTTATCCCAATAGGTAGGGAGGGCCAGTTAT
Source organism: Macrotus californicus (assembly GCA_007922815.1). Classification (NCBI taxonomy): domain Eukaryota; kingdom Metazoa; phylum Chordata; class Mammalia; order Chiroptera; family Phyllostomidae; genus Macrotus; species Macrotus californicus. Next base: position 13,454 of record VMDR010024538.1, on the reverse strand, counting down.
ACTTATTCCTTTGTCAACTTTGGGGCTGCCTTTAGACTGTCTTTAAGTTGGTTACCTGATTAAATTAGGAAGTACATTATTCTTAAGATTTAAATCCTTTAAATCTCTTTTGACTGAAGACTCAAGAATTCTCAGGCTTGGAAACTGGGTGCATACCCACCCACAGAACCCGGGTGCTCCTGCCAACACCACGCTGAGCTGTCCACCTGGCACAAGAGGGCTCAAAACATCCGCTCTGCAGGTTTCCAGGGGAAACTTGAAAAAAAATGGTCCCATCTGTTTCCACTACATAAGGTTTAAAGTGTGTATTCAAAAATAAATGGTCAGAAAAGTACGCCATAACCTTTATAAAGAAAAAAGAGACTACTATAAGCAGAATCATAGATCATATCTACATGACATATATACATACAACACACATTGACTACTGTCAGTGGATATGAGACACTGACAGCGTTGATGTGAGGACAGTGCACACGGAAGTGACCATGGGGGCAGGCGCTGCGGCAGCGCGGACCATGGGGTGGTGGAGGCATCTGACTCGAGTGCAGACCAGCTGGCATCTGGACCTGGCCTTGGATCTACTGTCTCAGGCACCAACCCCTAACTGGGGAACTGCTGACCAGTCCCTCAAACCCTCGGGACTTTAGCTGCCTCATTGTAAAATGCAGATAATCCACATAATGTAAGGCAAAGCACTGGCTAATGCTGGAAAGAAATTTAGAAAAAATCTCTCTTGTCTTCTACAGGAGAAATATAGGTCCTAGATTTTAAAGGTTTGCCCCATAGCCCTAAAACTAGTTTAGCAGCACCTTGAGATCCCTTCAGTTGCAAGATCTACAAATCTATTTTTCTCTTTTTCAAGTAGAAGTCTCCTCTTTATGAATCCATGTGCATGCTCACAAACATTTTTAACAGCCCCTTTTCATTACCACACTAGGCTTATTAGGAACAATCCCGAAGGTCTCTCCAACTGAAATGCAATCTTAAGTCGCCCATGGGTGACTAGCGCTGGAACAGTGAGCTCTACCCCTGTATCGCATCTCTGCTTTTTGGTCTCCCACAGCAGTGCACAACTTAATCTTGTTTCTGGTCAATTAATAATTCAGTTGTTTAAACCTAAATGAAGCAACCAAGTCTCCTAACAAGATGAATTAGAAGCAAGCACTCAACAGTGTACAGCTAATACGCTAAAAAAGCATTGCCCTAAGTGAGTTTACGTGATTAACCCATTTCACCCACACCATAACTTTAACAATAAGGTACCATTACCTCCACTTTACAGACGAGACGGTGTGGGTGCCAACGAGTGGAATTCGGGGAAGAAAGAGACCACGTGCACTAGAGCAGGCTGGGAAGGCTCCCTGGAGGCAGGCTCTACTGCCCTGATTTTACCGCCTCGCCCCCCCCCCCCAACACTGCTTCTACGGCTTTGTACCCTTGGTGAAGCTCTTCATGCAAAACGCATGGGCTAGTCACCAGTGAATGAGGGGCACTGTTCCTCGTAATGGTGACTGAAGAGTGGGTTAAAACTGACTTCATGGCATATATTAAGTATACACAACCAAGGAAAGAGTTGTAACGTAATTACGTAATGAGCAGCACGGGAGGAATGGGGGGATGACTGACTGAAATCCCAATGCACCCTATTCAAAGGCTCCATTTACAAAACGGTGGGGAAGTTGGTAGTGTGTGTGTTTGAACAAATCTGGGTGTCCGCTGTGAAAAGGCATTAGTTTTTCAATGCTGCTAAAGTAGACGTCACTGTTGTCCTATCAGCTGTCCCTGCCTTTAGATTTACTCTGTGTTTACCACTACCTTTATTCGTTACTGTCTTTGGGGCCTCACACCGATTTTCTTCAACTGCTTCTTGAAATCCATACTTAGCAAGTTTCTTTTTAAAAATCTTTTTCTTTATTTTTATTGTTTACTCTATTACAAGTGTTCCTATTTTGAGTCTCCTGGTGACAAATATTTTTCTACTTTTGTTTAGATAAAAATGCCTATTTCACTAAAAATTCTAGGACGACAAGTCCTTTTTCTTATGAAGACATTATTCCATATCTTTTGGCTCCCCGTCATTGTCTGGGATATCTGTCTTGGGTCTAAATGTCATGCCTAGGTTTCTAGACGTGACATTTAGAAATGGGTTTCTTTGACTTCCTCAAATTTGGTTTTCTTTAGGCTTCCTCTACCATTTCCATATACTTGTGGTTGTTATACCTTTGAATGCTGTCTCTCCTCCTCTAGGCCGACTACTGTAACCTCTGATACTCTGATTCCTCCATCCATTTCGTGCTGCCTTGTATTCTCCATCTCTTTCTCCTTCCGTGCCAAAAGCCGGGTAATTACGTCTCCAGTGCAGCTCTTTGGGCACCCAGATCCAGAGATGCCCTGAGGGTTTTTAGCAGCCCCAGGGTTAGCTTACCTCCCTAGATTTGAAAACATCTTATCATTTTCAGATGGTTTATAATGGAAGAGTTTCGAAATTCCTGGGCCATCATATTGCCAGAAATAGAGTCTCTAGTTCTTTTTACTTCCTCTTTAAAAAAAATTATTCACAAACTTTGTGACCCAGTGAGCATTCATTTAGAGAAGGACATAGGAGGTAGAGATTAAGGCGAGAACAAGAGAAATCAGAACAAGGAACACAGCAAGATGACGATTTCCCAGATGAGAGAAAAAGTCCGAAATATGGATAGAGGTGCAAAATAAATTAAGATAAAGAAATGGAAGATATGGGGAAGGCATTGGGCTAGATTTGTAAACATCTACACTATTGGAGCCGAACAATCCATTTAGTTAGGTATTAATTCCTTTATTTTACATTAATGTTTCCATTATTACTTACATTGCAGTTCTAAGAGGCAGAGTAAGCTGCTGAGGAGCCCACCTATCTAAGGGTTTCAGAGCCTCTGTGCAGGGCAATTCAGCGAGGAAATGTGTTCTGAGGGCACATTAAGAAGGACAAACTTTCCAGGTGACGACAATCCTTTGCAAGGGTCAGGCCCGGCACTGATCGAGGTGGATGTGGGGTGCAGGGAAAGGAGAAAACGAGACAGGGCAGGAACACAGGTCAGGTGTGTTCTCAATCTCACGGAACTCCAGGACCTTCAAAGGCACCCCTGCTCACAGCTATGGATTTCAGAACAGAGGCATGATCCCTGTGTGGGCCTCTCAGATGCCACCGGCCCAGCACATCTGCAGAGCAGTAACTCTAACAGCAGCAATAATGACAGCAGAAGTAGCAGCCGCAGTAACACCGACTGAGCACGTACTGTTTTAGGCACTGCTCCAAAACTTGGCGTGTAGTAACTAACGCCCGCAACTCTATGCGCCCCCTGGTACGAACTCCATTTTACAGATGCGGAACCCCAGGCCCCCCCTAACCTGCAGCACTGACCACTTTCACACTGCAGGTGCTGGGGCCCGGGGCGGCTGGCCCCAAGTATCCCACAATGGCACACTGATTACTTTGACTTAAAGTTATTGGATAAGCAGCCAGTGCAAAAGGGCATGCTGACCCTTTCTTGTCTCCTTGAGTGCATGGAATAAACCTCCCCTACGAAGGGTGCCCTCCTTGCTCCTGCAGGGCTGAGAGAGACGCCTCATCATTGGAGCTATGGAAGCCCAGGCCAAAAAGCTTACATGAATACTGCTTGTCACTCCTTTATTAATATGCCACCCCAGCCCAACCTTGGTTTAGATTCCTCACTAATGGGCACCCGAACCTAAGTAACTTTGCCCTGTCGTGTCCTCATGAATTTATTGCTTGTTTGTTTAAAAGGCTGGCTGGTCCGTCATTTCTGAGGACATCATTTATAATCTCCTGTGTGCATGTATTAAATTCATTTTTTTCCTCCACGCAATCTGGTCTTTCGTCACTTTTCTAATTAGCCCAGCCATAAGAACTCAAGAAGGGTAGAGGGGACACTCGCCCCTCCCTGATGCAGGGCAAGAAGAGGGGGGAAACTTCAAATTATTTAAGAGCTGACTCAGCATGGAACCTGACCTATCAGAAAAAACACTGCCCAGTCAGGATTGAAGGGTCACCCTGGCAAACCGTCTGTACAAACCAACCAGTATGCACTTCAGGTAAAAATAAGAAACAAAAAATAAAAGGTGAGCAGGTTTCTGTGATTGTTACTATACGTTACACACACATTCAGAATATACATTTCTGCAAAAGAGACATTGGGATTTATACCAAAGCTCACCTTTGGTATAAATATGGTATCGAAATATCATTGAGTCTTCAACATTACATAGCAGTTCTTACTAATTTTCTCATCTCATCTGTAGTATACATTTAAAGAGATCTTTTTGGAAGTATAAAGTAGAATGGACAACGTTTTGGCTTCATAATATTACCACTGATCTTTGTAAAATAGTTAAATGCCTCACTGGGAGTAAAAACAGTCGTCACCCTTCTTTTGAATAAAGTATCCCTGAGTAATAAAATATTCAATAAAGAGTAATAATGGATATCTGCCAGAAATAAAGTTTTTTTTTAACCCACCAAAAGGTATAAACTTCAGGCGAAAGTTTCTGTTAGCGTGCTGTACTCTCCAATTTTCATTTCTTCTGAGCTGTGAACAGATTGTGTTTAAGATCTTACTGTTCCAATTTTTTATTTTATTCAAAGGGAGGGGAATTTCTTCCTACATGAAGATCTCATCCTGTTTTTGACCTTCACTCTGGGTCCCTGATCATCTACTCTTCCCTTTTCTTCAAGATTAGTATCAGAATGCCTTGATAGGCACAGAAAGACACTGAATATGCGCTATTTTTTCTGTAACGTACTGACCTTTCCCGTCTGTTGGCCTGAAAAACATTCTCCCCTTAACAACAGCACCATTCCCCTGACCCCCAGAGTAGAGCAGGTCAGGAAGCCAGGCCGGGCCCACACTAATGGGAAAGAATGCGTGAGCCATGCGTGGCTGAAGCCTAACAATGCAGGCCCTGAGAGCCTGGAAAACAAGAAAGAGGTGAGGATGTGGTAGTTCTATGCAAAACACCTTCGATTTCTTCATGTTAAAGGACAAAGACATTTAAAATATATAGCACTACCAGTGAGGGCATTCCAAAATAAATCCAACCCCTCGCTGCACTTGGAAACAGAGATGTATGTGCTCAGCAAAAGCTCTCCTACACCAGTACGACGGGGCACATCTATGCTGGATGTGTAGAAGGCCCCGTTTTATTTTTATATGCATTACTTTATTTAATACACAAACAGCTTTATGGCCAGCTATACTCATTGCCCCCATGTTAATGATAAGTAAGCTCAGATACCGACAGGGCTTGAGGTCAGGGAGTATGAGCACTGAGATCCCATCTCGGACAGTCCAGGTCCTGCACCTTCACAGCCCACAGGTAGCTCCAGGGGAACCCCAGCCTGCATGGTGGGTGTGGAATCATAAACACGGGCACGATGGGCTAAGTATTAGATGGCATCTGATGCAGGAAACTTAGGCAGTTATTTCATCCTATGTGTGCTGAGTGGTCTTATAGGAAGAGTATTGAACACAACACATCAAAGGTTACAAAATCAACGCCTATGGGAGCCCGGATGATGATGCTTAACACTGAAGTGATACTATAATACATTATTAGCCAATCCTGGAGAGCGGAGAGTGCACACTTCTGTCTATCTAAAGTCTCACTGAACGACCACACTGGAAAATGAGACCAAACCACTGAGTTTTCAGGAGAGGTTAAGAAAAAAAAAAGAGGATGCTTATGGGAAATATTTTATCTTTTAAAGATTTTATGTATTTATTTTTAGAGAGAAGGGAAGGGAGGGAGAAAGAGAGGGAGAGAAACAGCATTGTATGGTTGCCTCTTATACCCCCTCTACTGGGGACCTGACCCACAACCCAGGCGTGTGCCCTGACTGGGAATCGAACCAGCGACCTTTGGCTTCGCAGGCTGACATTCAATCCACTGAGCCACACCAGCCAGGACAATATTTTATTTTTTTAAATGTTGGTAACTGTGGACCAAATAAGACCTGCCAGCAATGACCTGAAAAAGACCTTTTTAAAGTTGCTATATTTCCCTAGTGACAGTAACCCAAATTTGGGCAAAATTCTTAAAGTCTCTGTCTCACAGGGTGAGGAGATAGGCCACACAAGTAGGAAGCAAGCTCTTCAGTTTTACATTACTGAGGCCGCTGAAGGCACAACTCAAGTCGGGGAGTTCGCTGTCTGGGGCTGGTCTGCAAAGGAGTTAGATAAATTCAGGGATGGTAGTCCTACAAATCATCTAGTGAAGTTAAGGGTAATCCCTGCATACTTATCCCTAACTTTCTTTCATAAAATATCCTCAGGCACCACCATGAAGTACTATTGAGTCTTAATTAATAGAGTAACTCAGACACTTTCAGATTCTGCTTGAAGCGATGAAGTCCAAGTAGAGCTAACGGAGGTTACCATGGGAGAGGACCAACCCACAGGACGCAGATGGCAGCAGGGACTGTCCCCAGGTTTGAAACAGAGTGGTAGGGATAAACTAGCACCAGTACCATCTTATTTTAATAAATAACATCTTTGAAACATTTAAGACAATTTACACATTTTTGAAAAATCAATTCAACCTTGCAACCTTACTCTTTAAGACTGGGAGCTATTACATGTAGTCAACTCTACTTCATAAAAGGACAAACTGGGCAGCCTTAAAGGAACCAGAAGTACAACCCATACGTACTGTTTTTCCCAGAAAAATATGTCCTTCTTTTATGTGATAGGAATACATTTATATTATCAATAGGGAACAGAACATGAAACAAGAGAATTGTAAAACCTCCCCAAGATGTCCCTTGAGGGGCAACGTTCACTCTGGATATGGTGCCAGTCCCTTAAGAAGTGAAGACTCTTACCCTAAATCAATCTTTCTAGAATCTCAAAAAGTAGCTTGGACTGGGAGTCAGGAGTCCCGGATTTTATTCACACCCTGGTGCCAGTCCACTATTTCTCTGATTCTGGGAAGTAACCTAACATCTCTGGTGATAGATCTATAAAATATGCTACAAGTTATCAATTATTTTACAGTGTTGTTTCATAAAAGTTATAAGGACACAGTCCCTACCCCTAAAGAGTTCACCTATTGAAGCAGGCACATTAACAATCTAACTTAATACATGATAAGCTGTGTTTACCAAATGATAGTGTACCACTGACCTAAGAAAAATCACAACGGATTTCAAGTATGTAAAGGGAGGGAGAAGTCATTATTAATTCCATTGCTGAGTAAACTTTGGAAGACAGAAGATTTTAAATGAGGGTTTAGTTTTCAGCAAGACTTTGAAGGAAAAAAAAGGGTATTCTTTTGACCTCCAGCATCTCTGCCAGGTATCTGGACTAAGACATTGAATCAAAATGTGAATCCCATTATGGAAGTCTCACAACAACACTATTTATCACCATCCTTTATCAAGATGACCTCTGCACAGAAGCCGACACAGTATTTTTTTAGAGAGAGCACCTGGTTTGAAATTCTGGTTTCACCTGAGTGACCTTGGGCAAGTCACGTGGCCTCTCCATGCTTCACCTCCTTTCTCTGTGAAATAGAAATAAAATAGCACCTACTTCATAGGATTATTCTGAAAGTTAGATGAGTTAATATACATGAATCCTTTAGAAATGTGTTTTTTTTAAAGTTAAGGATACTGTCTCCTAAAAGAAAACATATCCAATTTTCATGGTAAAACACAAAAACTTTTAAAATTTCATTCATGTATGCAGGATTTTTTCTTTGTTAAAGTCAATATTTCGAGAAGAAAAACCTCCTGACATTATTGATGAATTTTTAACAGAAAGGAGGTATACCTTTCACCCTTAATTTAAGGGAGGTTGGATGCAACCCACTTATTAACATATTTATTGTTTCTATTTTGTCCTGGACCCTGTCTTGACATTGGAGAGGTCAAACGTGAATGCAAACAATAAAAAGGAAGGATGAGAGAAGAGACAAAAGCTGACAGAGAACTTTTTATTCCTGAATAACAAGCTACAAAATGCACAAACTTAACTAATAAACAAGTATCTTTCTCCACTCAGGAGACGACGTCACTGGTGGCCGTGACTAGACTCAGATGCCCAGGAATGGAACAAAACCGGGTCATTGTAAGCTTAGGGTGCAGGGAAAAGCATGCAGGCAGAAAGAAACACGAACACGGCTCTGCATATATAAGTATTTTTCCAGGAAATACTGAGGTATTAATATTAGCATCATATACATTTGTTTAGAATTTTGACAAATGAACTATATACCTCAGGCAGAACGTTCCCTCCCCAAATATCATCACGACTTGTCCCTTCATCTCAACTCGGTCTCTCATCCAAAGTCCCCTCATCCGGAGGTCTCCTGGATCACCCTACACAACACAGCGCCTTCCTTCACAATCTCCTCACCTGGGCTTCGTTTTTTCTCTGGATCATTCACACCTGTCTGAAATATTAAGTGTAAATCTATTACTGACCTCCCTCTATGCTAAAATGGAAGCTCCAAGGATGGACTTTGGTTTGTTGCTGTGTCCAGAGAGCAGATTAAAACATGAAAAAATCGGATATTATATGAGTCAACAAAAACTAAAGAGATTTGTTTTAAAAAATTGTTTTCTCTATCACTTAGGTGAAACACATTAGAAAATTCAGGTTGCTCAGAGAGAAGAGAAAGTAGGATGACATTTTGGTACAGATTATTTCAACAAGATGTTAGGTATGAAAGAAAGATCATCAGTAGAAGCTCAGGCTCATAAGGAGCAAATACAGCCTGACAAATTACTGGGGGTTTTCAGGGATTGGTAAAGAATGAGCTTCTGTGGTAAGGGAATTCAAAATTCTAGGAAACAAACATGATCTCCTAAGTTTTTAAAATTGAGGTCTAACTGACATCTAACATTATGTTGGTTTCAGGCGTACAGAATGATTGGCTATTTGTATACATTGTGAAATAATTCCCACAATAAGCCTAGTTAACGTGTAACGTCTGTCACCGTACATGGTTGCAATTTTTTCTTTTAAGGTCTACTCTTTTAGCAACTTTCAAATACGCAACACAGTATTACTGACCATAGTCAGTGCTCTCGTTAACTTTTATACACTAAAGAAAGAAGCTGTTTTTGATGGCGTTCTCAGAAAGCTGGACATGACAAAACGTTACTGAAGTTCAGGAACTTTATTTTATCTGAAAGGAAACTAAACGCCAAGAAAATGAAGCCTGCTAAGGATTTTTCATGATTACTTGAGTAATTTACAGAGCTCACTGGAAGAAATTAGAGCAACACGCTGAAACAAAATGCAAGGCTGTTATTACAGCCTGCCTGAGGAGTGCAGGTAGCTGCTGAGTCAGACACGTAGGCTGGTCAAGCCACACCGAGGCAGGCAGATCTCCTCAACTTTGCCAGCACCTTCCCACCAAGGCCGGCAGAGTAGGGCCCTGCTGAGCGTGTGTTTCTGCAAACCGCAATTCAAGGAAGCCGCTGCCCTCACACAAACAGCCCGAGGCCCGTGGGGGCCTGTAAGATACACCTCAAGAGGAGTCATTCCTAGGGGCAAGGATGAAGAGTCACCAGACGAAACCTGCTCTCCTGAGGATGTGACAGCAGTCTGACCACGTTTCCCAAATGGAGGAGCTTCAGAGAGACTTCCAGCCCCTCCCTCTGGGATGTGGTTCCTCACTCCACGTGGGCTCAGGCACAGGTGTCAGAGACAGCCCACCACAGGCAACCGGAAGCCTTTATACAGACTACTAAGCGCTGCTGAAACACCAGGAACCCCATCTGTGGACCATCCCAGTCACCCCCACCCCAATTTCTTTATGGTAAGAATAATCCCAGGACCGTCATTAAGCAAATTTTTAAAACAGAGGGAAAACACCCAGTCATCCTGCCCTAAGTCATTCTTATTTTTTAATTGTTACTCATGCTATAGTAGACATTTGTTCTACCTTTATGCATGTCGTTATTTTGAAAACCTTTTTCTATATTTTATAAATAATAAGTGTTTAACATAAAATATTGATTCTCCCTGATAAGTTATGGCAAAAATAAATTAAATTAAAAAATAAGGAAAAATAGCAGAACCAGCACAGAAAACAATATAAGATCACCAGTCTAATCACAAAAGACAAGCATGATAACATTTTGGTACATGACCTCCTCACTGTTTCACTACGGAGGTGTCTGCCACGCAGTTGGGACATTAGGCCGGTGTCTTTTAAACACTTGTACAGATATGTGTATATATCACACGTCATCTTTAAAATGGCCACAAATAGTGATACTGTGTTGCTCACCATATTTTACTCAGTGAATCTCGTGTGGGCCAGTAGGCTGCTTCTAAGACGATGATTACCAGGAGACGGCGACACTCTGTAGCTAAAGTAACAGGTTCTTTTGTGTGGCTGTGCTAAACACCTTAACAGGCATCAGCCTCATTTGACCCTTCTCATCTTAGGGCTTTTCATTACCCGTTCCCTGGCTGGAGTAATCTGATCCTCCATCTTTGTGTCCAAAGACTTCACGGACCTCCTTTAGTAGTTCAGCTCTAAGGTGCATGATGCCTGCCCAGGTATAGCCTCTCCCCGACTTTATTCCCCTGGCACACACCTGGTGCTCAAAAGTTGTGGTTGTTTTTTCTTTCTTTTTTTAAATATAGTAGATGGAGAGCAGGATGACAGGTAGTGGGGGAGGGGGAGTGGTAGAGGGATTGAGCAAAACGGAAAAAGGACTCATGAACCACAGGGTGGTGATTGCTGGGGGGAGGGGATGTGTGAGGGGACTGAATGGTAATGGAAAAAATACAACCCAGATCAAATAAAAAAATGAATGAATGACCTATTTCATTTCGAAGTTCAAATTCTTAAGTCTAAACAATCCAGTGGTAATTTTTTTGCACATAAATTTCCACCACCATCACTACTTCCTTTAGCAGACCAGCACTGTGTTGTTGACTTTACACTCCATCAGATTACGGAAGGACCGAAACACCGCACCACTCGTCAGTCACGCAGAGGCGCCAAGGTTACCCTCTCCTCTCTCCTGCACGTCAGCCAGACCGAGAACGCACACAAATGAGTCGGCAGTCCAAAGAGAACAATCAGATGCAGTGAACACTGCACTTCCTTTTCAGAAAGAAGCCTGTCAGACTCTGAACACAGGTCTGCGTGTGTGCTGAAGGGTGTGGCTGCCACTCCCGGCCTAGGTCCTTGTCAAGCAGTGCTCCTGGGGGGACGGCGGTGGCCCCCTTGTCACCAACGCCACTCCACAGCAGGAAAGGGTGGGTTTTATAGACATGAGCCATCAAATGGGACTTAAAAACCTAAAACTTGTTCTTTTAGCATAAAAGTAGAATTGTGAAGAGGCACTCCCCAGTGGAAACAGATAAAATGCCACCAAATCTGGCCTGTCAAGGGGCAAACGCTGCCGGCGAACTCACTGGGCTGCCTCCTGGTGCCGGTCTGTGACCTCCTATCGGTGGTGCCAGCCGCCTCGCCGAGCCCCGCCGCCACAGAACCGAAGTGGGAAGGAGGTGACCCGGCCTGGTTTTAAAATAATTGCTTTGCCTCCATTCAAAGAATCCTTCTCCAACAGGAGCAGATGACTGTCTTCTGGGGGAAAAACCTATTCCACTTTTATTATTCTTAATTATACCGTCTCTGTTCCCAGTGTTACACAATAGCAAAGAATTCTGCCTGCACTGCTGTTAGAAATGCTGTTTTCAGTATGTGTGACTCACAGCAACATCTACTCTCTCAAATTTGACGTGTGGGACCAAATTTGTAAAACTTTCACTGACAGGCAAGTACGGAAACCCCTCTAAAGTGAGGGAATCTCCCTAACCTTCTCAAGATGCTGCTACACAACACTACTTATATTCAGAGTATTTAAAATTAGATTGAAAACATGAACCAAACATGGCCCTCACGTCCTTAAAAGGCAATGGACATTTCAATATTTCAAATGAGAAACAAGTCTCAGGTGGGTGAACTCACTGAGGGATCTATACTGGAAACGCAAGGCGATTACAATATTTCAAAATTATTAAAGTGATCTGTCCATGCAGTTAACTCTTTGATTTGCTTCCTCCCAACTTCCCCACTTCCGTTTTCCAAAAGAAAACACTAACATTTGAGCTGTTTCCGTGGGTAGTTAATTTCCATCAAGTCACTAAACAAGGTGCTGTATTATTAATAGATTGTAAAGTTTTCTAGGGGATTTCTGCGGGGGGACATGAGGAGTTAGCAACCCTAACCCCTCCATTCCATCTTCCTGACACATCGGTATGGCTTTTTCATTTGTGTCCCTCCCGGCTACCTCAGCAGAGTGCACTAACGTGCCTTTGTTTCCTTGGTCAGGCGGGCCCGCTCCTCTTTCTCTCTGTGAGGGCAGCACAACGGCACTGCCTCCTGCTGGCCTGTTTCTCTCTCCAGTTTTATCTCCTCATAATTAAATCTTTCACATTTCTAAATGAAAAACCACCAAAATTCTGTTATTGTGGTGAAGTTTTAAAATATTACACTGGAGTGACAGTAATTGCTAATTTCTGTTTTTCAGGTTTTCTGTTATTATTCTTGCACAGATTTCAAAACAGATTCCTCAATTGTTTCTAAATTTCCTATGCAATCAGGCATTCTATCAAGTTTCTAAAAATTTATTAAGAAACATGGAGACATCAAAAGGTCAATGAAGAGCAATAAAGTAAACATACATGTACCATCACCTAATTTAAAAATATTATCAATACAGGGGGGTGCAAAAGTGGGTTTACAGTTGTTCATGTGGGGAACAATATAATAGTTCATAAATAATGACACAAGGACCAACTGTTTTGTGTACTCACAGCTGTCAGCCACTTTTGCCCACCCTGTGTGGCTGAACTGCTGGGTGTTCATCGCTGATTGCATGTTCTCCCCCTGCTAGAGGCAGCCACTATTCCGCAAAAATTTCTTTATGCGAATGTATTCCCACTAAAGTCAGTTTCACGTGCTTTAGAATGTGCAGCATTCACGTATGTGAGCACATTCTTCTGCAAGTTGACGTTTTTCATTCAATTTAGGTGAGATTTTTTTCATGTGATTCATGGAACTCTAGGTTCCTTGCTTTTCTTTGTTACATAGTTTTCTATTATATGATATATAAAATCCCTCTTATTTCTCATTCAGGGCCATTTAGGTCGTTTTATTTTGAGCTACTACAATGTCGCTATGAACATTCCCCCCTCTCCTAAAACTGTAAGAGTTTCTGTAGATATTCACCTAAGATTGGATTAACTGAGACATAAACGTAAAGTATTTTCAACTTTGCTGATAATGGCAACTGTCTTCCTAAGTGGTGGCATTCACAGGGCAGAGGAGTGACGACTGCTCTAAATCCTTGCCGATGTTTGGTGTCATCATTCTTTCCAATTCTGGCTAATGTGACGTATGTGATATGATATCTCATTGTATGT
>VMDR010024537.1:0-14970 GCA_007922815.1 Macrotus californicus | reverse complement strand
AAAATCATTTGCGACAGATGCACGTGGAAGACCAAAAAAACTTAACTCAGACTAACTTCTGGCTCTAGGATCTACAGGACATAGTCATACTGATGTACAACCTCTGACCATGACATTGTGTTTGAATACTGGGAGTAGGTCCAGGGGGAAGAAGTATTTCTGGAACACAGTATAGATACTGAGTCAGTTTGAAGTAACTGCAGAAATGTGTCTGGTTGCAACAACTGTGCACAAAATAACTGCAAACTACATTTCTCTCCCACTGAATTAAAATTAAATATATTCCTATCTCAGCTCCTCTTTAGCTCAATTCCTAAAATGTCCACAGCCATTCCATACATGGGCAAGACAACAAAGGTGAAGTTTGGGCAGTAAGAGATAGTAAAGTACCTTACCTTTATAAAATTTACAAAATCATATGACTGTATGAATATACTGCCAAGGCCCTCCCAGACACTTTAAGGAGGCATCCAAAAGATGACTTTGAACCCTACCCCAGTAGTTCAGTTGGTTAGAGGATCATCCCAATACTCCAGGGTTGCGGGTTCAATTCCCAGTTAGGACACATGCAAGACTCAACCAATAAATGTATAAATAAGTGGAACAACAAATCAATGCTTTTCTCTCTCTCTTCTACTCTCAACTTTCCTTTCTCTCTCTAAATTCAATTTTTAAAAGATGGCCTTGAAGCTAAAATGTCATTAGCTTCACAGTAAATAAGCCTCTGGCTTCAAGGAATTTCCAGGCAGGGAAAAAAAAATGGCAGTTTCACCCTGCACTCTCTAATTGAGTCTACTGTCCCAACCAGTAAACTACCAGCTTTCCCCAGTAGGTTGTTGCACTAATAGAGGCATAAATTCAGAACAGGGAGGGGTGACAGTCCTAGTACACTCTGAGACCAGAGAATCAAACTTTAGAAGGCCATTTGTTATAACTGGAGGCTGTCCCGAGGACAGTGACCAGGAAGGTGTGAAGACTTAAAAGAATAGTTATTAGAACTTGGATATTTAGCATCTTAAAGAGTGACTTAGGGAGGAAATAAGACTTTTTACAAAATTTAACAGGGATTATTATATGGACGAGGCAGAAAGAGGACCAGAATGTGGTTTGAAGACAGTGCAAAAAAATATAATATTTCATTGATAATATTAACATCAATTACATGTTAAAGTGACAATATTTTAGTTAGTCATGGTTAAATAACATACATTAACTGTTTATTTTTATTGTTTTAATTTGGCCACTAAAATTCTTTAAATTATATATAAAGCTTACATTTGTGACTCATGCTACATTACCATTGGGCAGCACTGGTTTAAGGTTTCCACCCACTTAGACAATCCCTAAGCCCTCAAAGCCATTGCAATTTTACCAAGAGCCTTATAAGACACTAAAGCCATTTTCTGTTTGGGAAGATTTTACTTGATATTCTCTTTTCTTGAATTTAATGTATTTATTGTACCTGTTTTTGGTGTCACTTGGCCTTTTCTAAAGTAAGAAAAATGAGCTCCTATAGTGGTCAAAAAATAGACCAATAAAGATATTTTACTGTCACTTTACTCAAAGGGACTAGGCGGGTCTTAACAGTATATCTGGTAGTAGCAGGTTTATACAATAATTTTTTCCTTATCAGCTACTTAATGAAATGACTTTCATAGCATCTTTGAAATGTTAATACTCTTACAGCTGTCTTCAAAGACCTTCTTTGAACTAAATATGTTATCAATCAAAATACTCATTAAAATTCGATGCAAGCTTATGTGAAGAGGGAGATTAAATCATTGAGGCATCTGGGCTCCTTATTCCACTAATGTGACCTCATTTTAACGTAATTTGTTATTACAGAAATTTAATTTTCTGAACCATAGAACTACTAAGGGTCTTCACATTTCCTAGGTCTTTATCTACCCTAATTGCAAACTATTTTGATCATGTACTGGTTGGGTCCTTGGATAGCTCCAAGATTTGTAGTTCTGGCCTACCACAAGGCATAGCCTGAGAGAGCGGTACTCCCTAACACTGGAGAGAGACAATGGCTCCAATTTCTAAAGGAACTTGGAGAGTTCCTGTCTCAGATGAGATGAGGAAATATTTTGAATTGGCGTTTTACTCAGGCAACCATTAATATATGTGGATCTTAACTTAGATGCCTTCACCCTCTCCATCTTATCACTTAATGGAATCCTCGTGGATGTGTAATAGAGTCAGAAACAGAGGGAACAGCTTAGAGCACTAAGCCGTTACTCTACCTACCCCAGAAAGAGCCGTGAGGCACACAGGAGGTAGTATGCAAAGCCCTTCTACAGTGCCTAGCCAAGTACAATAAATACCAAAAAATGCTAGTTCCGTTCCTCTCTCCCACCCCATCACCACCTTAGTCTAGTCATTCAACCAAACATGTTACATAGCTTTCTCCTGCCACTTATGTAAATCCAAAAGGGAAAAGGGAGCAAAAGGGAGAGATAGAACATTCTGAGTGTCAGGGATCAAGAATATGGCATTTAGAAATTTAGTCTATGAGGGGGTACCCCCTAAAACTAGAATTATCTTCTGGAGGGCAGGTCCCTTGTAGCACAGGCACCCCCTGCTAGGGAAAGGTTCTACAAACCCATCTGTATCAGTGTACCAGCTGGTGGTGGTGTAAGAGGCCGCAGAAGTAGTCCCATTTAAACCGCAGTGGCCATTGATTAAATGACTCAGTTCCTGTGATCACAGAGAAAAACTCAGAAAGAAGGACATGAGCCACCTGTCAGATCAACAGCCTCCTATCTCAAGTTATTCTAACACTTCTCTGTTTTGGCAGATGCAAGCTGTCAGTAACTAGGTATTCCATTCTATAACCCCTCCCCCAGTTAGATCTGCTGTCTCTCCTACTGTCCTTCTTTGCACCCTGTTCCAGCCGCACTGGCCTCTTTTTCATGTTTCCTGTGTGCATTGTGTTTCAGGAGTCTAGAATACTTTTCTCCCAGGTTCCCACGTGACTCACTCCCTCATGTTCTTCAAGACTTTGCTCAGCAATCACCTTTTCAGTAATGCTTTTCTGATGACCTAACTGCAAACTTGAACTTTCCCCGCCCAGCTCCCCCCATCCACTTCCTGGCACGAACGTCCTAGACAGCATCTATCACCATCTGACACACTCTGTACTTCACACAACTGTTCATTGTCAGTCTCCAAATGTGAGGTCCACAAGGTAGGGGCTTTGGGCAGTTTTTTTGTTACCATGTCCCAAGCACCTACAAGAGTGATTGTTACAAGGGGTGAAGGGAGGAAGAAGACGGCAAAGGGGGAATAAATAGTGATGGATGAAGATTTGGCTTGGGGTGGTGAACACACAATACAGTGTACAGATGATGTGTTGCAGAATTGTGCACTGAAACCTGTATAATTTTGTTAAGCAGTGTCACCCCAATAAATTCAATAGAAAGAGTATTGGTACAAAGGATAATGAGTAAATGAACAAAAAGAGTGCATCTTAATGAGTTTTTGTCATTTTGTTGGAGTGCTTCAAGTAAGAGTTAGCCACACAAAGAACATTATTTTAAAACCCACGCAGTGTAAAACTTTGGTGATTTGATTTATATGAGCATATCTATTTGTAAATATGAATATACTGCAGTCTAAATTGCCGGGGCTGCTTTTGCACCCGTGCGTTAGTCCCTGCGAAACAAATGGCTCTGCATTCACGGTATCTTGTGCATGATTCTGCATATCAGATGACAGAGTATTTTCACATTGTTTTATGCAAAAGAATGAAAGAGAAATATACGGGAGAACAGGCCATGTTAGAGGGAAAAGATATGCTCGACCTGGCTCAGCACAGTCACCATTCAGTGCAGGAAGGCCACAGGAAAACAAAGAAACTTCAGATCCCTGTGTGAGCAACAGCTTCCGGGCTCCCAAGCAATAACATCTGCTCTGCCCCCCACAACTTTAGTTTTTTGAGATTCCATCACCAACAGAAGAGGGGAACTGTGGCTTCAAAACTACATAAAGAAAATTAAATCCCTGAAAACAAAATCATAACATTTTTCTCAAAACCCTCTGGTTTGTCCTCTATTATTAATTGAGAACAAGCTTTAGTGCAAAACAGAAAAAAAATTATTTGCAGATAACTTGCAGTTCAATAACCTGATAATTATTCATTTCAGCTTAAAGCATGCTTGTAAATATCATTTCAAATGAAGCACTGAGTTGATTTTTAATCAATGAAAACTGACATTTGTTGAAAAGGCTTTCTGAATAATTACCTTGCATTCTTATTACTAAAGCGGATTTAACAGAAAATCAAAACAAACGATATTAATTACATCGTAGCCTCATTATATATTAATAGGTTCAGAAACCAAACATGGAGTTTCTTATAGAGTTGGGTGTAATATTTATATGAAGCTTTACGATGGAAGTCAGCTTAATTCTAACGCATTCATTTTAGTGCTCTGACCTTTTGCTCTCTGGAAACGTGAGTGTGGTCTCAGCGAAGAGCACAGATATCTGCCACCAACATTTGCAGCTCATGCCTGAAAACCCAGAGTGTCACTGGGTCTTGACTTTCTCACGCCAAGGGGACATGTTGGCTGTCTGATCAGTCACCACCAATCTCTAACTCAAAGTTATTATTGAAACACTTCCCTTTTGGTTGACGAATTTAGAACATCAAACAAAGGAAATTTTATTATGTGATTATGCATCAAGATCTGCTATTATCTGTGTGTCCAGCAAGCAACTAGGTAGGTACAGCCAGAAGCCTGAAAATGAAGAGACTGTCACTGGAGAAAAGGCTTTCTTAGGTCATCTCCTGGGTGGGCCCCTGGGTCATTGCATCTTTACACCCATGTTCAGTGTAGACTTGGCTCCTTAATTGTAACTGGAAACCAGCAGGGTGGGGGGTTCCTAGCTGCAGGACTTTTAGAAGTTGTATAACACCTGCGAGTATCAGTTTTATCATCTGTAAATTGGAAATGAAAATAATAATTGATGTTGTAAAGATTAAATAAAAGAGTTGTTATGAAGATTAAATGAATAATTCATTAATATGCTAAACAGAGTTCCTAACATATAGCAGGGCTGTCAATAAATATTAGTTATTAGAATCATTATTATTAAAGACCCTTTCTAGTCCCGACATTCTATATCTATTCAAATGCAATGTGGAAGCCCCAGTGACAAAGTCTCACCTCTACCACTGGCCCACATCTTCGTCTGGCCCTCAATATCCTCCTGGCTTCTGGGCTTGCTGAAAAACACAGGTGTAAGCAAAAATGGACAACTACAGAGAACTGATTACAGTTTGGACATAGAAGCTCTGCCTGCTAGAATACAGACCACATCGAAGCAGTGAGATTTCACCAAAGTAAAGTCCAGACTACACTGTGATCTTTGAAGATGACATTTACGAAATCTGAATCATTCATTCAGCAAAAATTGAATGTGCCAGGAACTGTCCTAGGCACTGAAGACTCAGTACCCCCCCCAAAAAAAATCTTCTTGGGGAGCATATGTTCTAGTTAGGAGAGAAAAATGGGTGGAATAGAAAGGAGCAAGGAGGTGA
This sequence comes from Macrotus californicus, assembly GCA_007922815.1. Taxonomy (NCBI): domain Eukaryota; kingdom Metazoa; phylum Chordata; class Mammalia; order Chiroptera; family Phyllostomidae; genus Macrotus; species Macrotus californicus. The sequence continues at coordinate 9,419 of VMDR010024537.1, read as the reverse complement.
CACAGTGCCCTCCTTCCTTCATACAAACTCCTCAGAGCCTTTCCCCAACTTTCCCATGACTCCCCTGTGTGTACCAGTCAGCATCAAACTGCCAGTGAAGTGGTTTTCTCCCAGCAACCCTCAACCTCCCTTTCTGTCCAATCCCACTGACACTTCCCTCAGCCAGGTCTTTACCCTCTGTTGCCTAGGTTACTAGGCTAGCCCCTCAGCAGACCCATCTACCACCAGTCTCAACAACCACTAAGTGCCCTTTTCTACTTTCTTAATCTGAAAAAAATTCTACTCAGCCTTCAAGCCCCAACTCAAATGTCCCTCCTCCATGAAGTCTTGCTTGGAAAACTTCTCACCTCACATTCCAGCATGGACAGAACTAATCATTCTTGCTCTGTAATTTCTTCATTTGGTCAAGCTTCCAGTAAAACATTGCCATATTATAACAGCATCCATTTGTTCATTGGATAAATACTTAGTAAAATATGGAGTCTAGATATGCACTGTTGAAGGCACTGGAGACAGGGACCCCGCGATTCTACCTTCCTCTCGTTGAAGTTGGAGGTCATGTCTTATAACCTGAGTGCCCTTGGCTCATGGCCTGTGTTCAAATTTTATTGAATGTCAACCTTATCACTGTAATTTGATTGAGAGAGAACAGGAGAAGCAGGCATTGACCGGGCCCAGCTCATAGGATTCTATGTCAGCATTAGGTAAATTCCCTATAACACACAGTGTAAAAGAAAGTCCCTCATTTCTTTTTCTAAATTGTAAAGGAAGCAATTATACAACCCAGAAGAGTTCTTTGTGTTTGCCCTTTCATCCTACCACTTTTAATTATATAGGGAGAAAAACATCCAGCTCCCTTCAGAGCAAACCAAAATTCCTTTAATCTCTATTTTAAAGTAAAATTGATCTTTTTCTGTTATCCACAGTATTTTCTTGAAACATTATGCCTAAAAATAATAACTTAGTCATTCAAGTAAAATAATCCTTAAATTTTCCCATCATAAAAATTGTTATCATCATCATATCAGATAATATAAGTGTGCGTGTGTGGAAGAATGAAAGATGAAGCCAAGATCACAGGGCTGTATAAGGTTTAAAATTTTTATCCATTCACTTAATGACTTCTGTATAGCCAGTACCATAGATAAATACTAGAAAGAATGGGTATTATTGAGATCATTATTGTTGCTAAGAGAAGATATATCAGTGCTGTCTCACTTAGTTCGAGTTGCCATAATAGATACCATGAACTGGGTGGCTTAAACAACAGCATTTTCTTTCTATGCTCCTGGAGACCGGAAATCTGAGATTAAGACCTCAGCAGATCCGGTGTCTGGTGAGGACCCTCCTCCTGACTTGCAGACAGCTGTCTTCTCTTCGGATCCTCATATGGTGGAGGGAGAGAAAAATCATGTCTCCCATCTCTAATTATAAGTATGCTAATGCCATACTTACAAGGGCTCCACCTTCATGATCTAATCACATCACAAAGGCTTCACTTCCAAATACCTTCACATGGGAGATTTAGGGTTCCACATATGAACTTGGCAGATGGGGAAGGGACACAAACATTAAGTCCATAATGAGTATTGTTGATAATATAAAGTATGAAAAATCATTTTAAAAAATATAAAGACTAAGAATCAGCCCTAAATAATTTATTATTTAATATTCTATTTTAATATTATTTTAAGTATAATTCAAAGTAATTAAAATTAAAATTAATTTAATACTACTAATTATTGTATTTAATTATTGATGTTATTATTGATATTCCACTAATTTGATATTATTAGAAGTAGTAGAATAATAATTTCTTACATTTCAAATATATCATCTTTGGCCAGACCAACAGTTAAATGAGTATCTGAACTGCTATATGTCTCACCCGAATTGTGCTTTGGCTTTACATGCCATGGGCAAATATTGAGAGATCTGTGGGAACTAGGCCTTTAAATCTAGTTCTTTCATTTATTTCAGGACAAACTCATTCATTCCATGCATTTATTCAACATTGTTGACATTGACCATGTGCCAGACACTGTATCTAAGGCCCTGGGAATAGAGAATTAAAGTCATCATCCCTCCCTTTAAGGAGTTTATAGTTTGCAGTGAAGACAAATAAACAAACTATTATAATCCAATGTCATAAGAAATATGCCAGTGTTAAGTCCTGAGGACTCTGGCATCTCTTAAGACAGGTACCAAACCTTGATGAGATCAAGGAAGGCTTCCTGGAGGAAAACCAGATAGAATAAACCAGAAGAGTAAAAGTACAGAACTCTGGGAAAGTATAAAGCAGTTCAGGGAGTGTCCCATGGTTCCTTTTCATGGGAATCTTCAGGAACAATTTCAATTTATGTATCAGGCAAAGTTATGTCCTCCTGAACAACTGGTTGCTGTCGTCCTGAGGACATGACAAAGTGTGTGTATTCTCTGTAAACAGTGCCTAACGTTAAGGACAGGCTTTGTTCAGGACCTTCCCTGAGGCTTGGCAGAAAGCAGGCATGTGACAAATTTTCATAGAATTAAATATTAAGATAAACTTTTGGAATATTAACCTTGGTTTCATCTTAACTTCCAACATTATTTTCTTCTCTGATGTTTGTATTTTTATTTCTATAAATCTTTGAAAAGAGATATGCTCTAAATTAGTAAATACATTTAGAAAACATATCTTTATTATTACAACTCTGTAGGTAAGTCAAAAATTAGTGTTATTTTAAAGATAAGAAAATTAAGACTTGTGATTCTGGCCAAGAGGGTGCAACAACGACTGGATTTTATGGAAATTTTCTCACCCAAAATACCAAAAGTACTGTAGAAAATATATGAAACAACAGTTTTTAAACACTGGACATCAGGGAGAAGAAAACAGTGATCTCCGAAAGACTGGAAATTAATTAGGTGAACCATACCATTGCTCAAGGTGACTTTCTAAAGGGACATTTCCCCGCCATGGAAACAGGACAGGGAAATAGGCAGAACTCAGTCCCTGAGTTGATGATATGAAGAGGTAAGTCTAGCCGACAAAATGGCTAGAATTCAAAGAGCAGAGCACAGGATAGGAAAGAGTTGCACACAGAGAGAATTCCAGTGACCTGTAGAGGGTTCTCCTTGCATATTCAGCAGAGCACTGATCAGCTCGTGCATGTAAGGGAACTACTCTAGATCAGGAAAGAACCACTGGAGAGGCTCAGAGGGAAAAGTACCCAGAACTCAGACAGCAGAGAATAGCACCTGTGTCCACCACAACTCCCCCGCTGGACCAGAAATCCTCACAATACACAGGGCATTGGGTAGGGTAGTCAGAAGGGGCTTGCCTCAGTAGTGGGGTAAAGTAGTGGACTCACCTAACAAAGCTGAAAAGTAAGACTTAAAAGGATCAGACTATGTCTAAATAATTTAAAATTGTCTCAGAACAAAACTCAAGAAGACATGTAAGAATAAGAAACTACTAGGGCCACAAAAGGCAAAATTTACATCCAATCAAAAATCACCAAGCATGCAAAAAAGCCTGTAACATCCAACTCATAATGAGGAGCATCAACAATCTAAAGTGACCTAGAATTGACACATTAGGATTAGGACAAGGACATGAAACCAGTTACTATAATAGCATTCCATATGACCAAATATCTAGAGAAATGGAGCCATAGAAGGATTTTTTAAAAGATCCAAATCAAAATTTTAGAGATTAAAAATTACTATGACTGAGATGAAAAACATTCTGAATGGGATTAACTGCTAATCTGAAAATGCAGGAAAAAAAGAACAGTGGATTTGAAAACATAGCAAGAGAAACAACCCAAAATGAAACAGAGAGAAAAATAGACTGTCAAAAATATAAATGGAGCACCAGTGAGTTTTGGAAACCTTCAAGTAGCCTAATATATGGGTAATTGGAATTCTCAAAAGAGAGGAAAGAGAGTGGGGGGATAGAAAAAAATATCTGAAAGGATAATGGCTAAGATTTTTCCAAACTTAGAAACATGAAGAAAACTCTATCAAGGCATATCGTAATCAAACTGCTAAAGATTAGGAAACTAAAACTCAGGACATTTACCAAATTTCCTCTTCACTATATAACAAGTTTTCAGTGGGTCCATTCACAATGGATAGCCTTCATTTATATCTTAAAGAGGTCATAGACATGGATGGGCAAGGAAGAGATCAGGAGTGGAAACAGAAGAAGAATACTGCCTAGGCAAAGATGTTAGCATAGAGTCTTTGCTAAAATATACTGATACTTCATGCACTTAGCTGAGGTCACAAGACCGTGCCTTTGCAGGCAATGGGCTTGACCAATTGCACTGAGCATGGAGCCAGTACCAAGAGCCACAGTTTATAGTTTCACTTCACAGTCTTCTCATCCAATTTCTTCAGTCTCCCTCTCAGGCCTTAATTTTTGGTTCTGCAATTATTATCCTGTTCATTGTGGGATATTTTCTTTTTTTAATACAGGAATTTATTTTTACTTCCTTTTTGGTCACTGGACTTTCTCTTGTTATGAAAAAAACTATGCTGGGGGAGTGGGATATGTATCATTTCCAAAGCTTATAAGACAGAAAGATTTATTCATTATTCTTCCTTTTGTCCTTCTTTGTGCTTGTAAAGTAGGAATCCCAGCTACTCCCTCCACACTGTCATTCATACACTAATTCAAAAATCCTAATTCTTTCATTATTCACTTGAGGAGTATCCTTATTCATTTGTGTTTCTTAAGGAGTTTAATTTTCTAGCTTGGTTTTGCCTATTTTATGATCTCATATGTTTTCTCTTCTAAATATAATAAATAAAAGGAACTATGGGTAAAAAATTTAAATTAAATTTATTATAGGGCTAAGCACATTTTTAGGAGTTTCCCTCCCTGTTCCACAACTCCTAAATATTGTTTTTACCGAAGATGAAATACTTAAAATAGGCTTTTGATTTTATTTAAATAACAGTTATTCTACACTATTACACCAATGGCACGCTGTGCCTAGCAGGGGGTACAAAGAAGAATGGCCTTGACACTTCCCTTGGGAAGTCATCACCTAGCAGCTGGTAGAAAAGACAAAACTCAACAAATCCAAGCCAAACAATAAGTACTGTTCTTATCAATGTGTGCTCTTCTGAATAGCTTACTCAAATACAAGACAAAAAACACTGCAAGTTACAAAACTCCTTCTTCTAAATCAACTCAACATTACCTGGCCCATAAGTATGTTTTCAGCGTTTTTGAAGTTTTAGCTTTTCTAGCATTGCTGCGTATGAACTCTCTAACCATACGCCAAAAGCCTAGTATACCAAAATAAACAAAGTATTTAGTAGAATGACATTAACCTATGAAACTTAGAAAACTGGTATAAATCAGCAGGCCAAGGAAAATGAACATCGTATACCCAAGAAAGTTCTAATTCTGGAAATGAACCTTGCCTTAAGCAATATACGTAATACTTGTGTATTTGCTTATCTCTTTCTATTTATAAAATGACTATGAAAGAATGATGGTCTCTAACAAATATGACAAACCTTGTTCATAAAAACAGAGCCATGACTTAGAGGACTGAGACAGAAGCAGCTGTGAAGGCAGACCACCCGGAGAAAAATAAGACAGCTTGCCTTCAAACCCCGTCTTGACCTCCTTGCTTTCCTGAAAATTGCAAGCACTAAACAAATAGCTGTAGTATTGCACTAACTGAGTACGAAAAAGAGGAAGGTGCCGAGGAGGCCTACTAAATTTATGTCACAATAATTTGGCCTTTTCATTTCTCTAGACGGTCCATAGGCAGATCGATAATGCAGCAATCAGAACCAGGGTTGAGATGGCTGAACAATCGGGGTAGCGGGGCTCCCATTCCATTTGTCACACTCAGCCAGCAAAGGCCAGAGACCGCAGGAGCAGGGTTATGTCCACCTGCCTTGGAAAAAGGGATATAATTTCAAGGGGCAAGTGGACATCTGGGAGCAAAAAGAAAAGAGAAGCTGTCTGCATCTGAGGAGAGAGCCGTGAACAATGGGGTAACTAGGAAGTGCCCAGGGAAATTTATTTGTTATTTCCTGCAGTAAAAAAGGAAACTAGTTGCAAGAAAATAGCTTTATTTCAGCTCCTGAATTGTTTTATGGGTGATTTCCCTAGAAACACTTTTTTCCCCCCTCTGAACAGTCTGCATACCTACTCTCCCAGGATTTCCTCATTTCTGTCCTAACGGGAGTGTTCAGATGCCACCATTCCTGCAGTGAAAACGCTTTACCCTCCGTTTCAGCATCTGGTGCTCCTACATTTCCTTTGTTACAAATGCTCTGGCAGCAAGAGAAAAGATTCTTTCTACAAATAGCAAAGGGATAGAAGGAGAGGGAGGGAAAAGTGGAGAGGGAGGGAGGGAGGAAGAGATGGAGGGAGAGGGGGGAGAGAGAGAGAGAGAGAGATGAGGCAGAGAGAGACAGGGAGAAGAAAAAGGTGAAGGAGAATGCAGCAGTTTCCTGCAGGAAGGGGCAGCCAAGGATGTCCTCCCGGTCTATTGTTGCCTTGCTTCCAGGCTGGCCTTCCTGAGAGCTGCAGCCTAGGTGACAGCCTGCGCAGCCAGCCGCTCCTTCTGCCCTTCAGGCTCTGTCACCATTGTGATGCAGTAATGGAGTAGAGCTGCCCTGTCAGACCTCATCAGCAATCCTGTGAAGGCAGAATGAAATCACTTCTATTGACCCGCTGGCATATTTATAGGCTCGCTCTCTCTTTCTGCTGAGGCTGGTGGTTCTCACCTTCCTGGGCCCGGGATGTGTTTATTCAGCAGCACGCTAAATCACGCCGGTGTGCAAGGGGAGCATTCATCAGGAACCGATCCCCTCTTCAGGCTGCCAAACCTCTCCAATTACTGAGGCTGGAAAGGCCTGCAAAGAAAAAACCTTCCTGCCAGGCAAGATCCCTTGTTTGCAGCCTCTAAAAATAACACCGTCTGAGCTCTGCACGCTTCCCTGTCCAATCTGCACGTTGACTTTGATCTAGCAGAGCACTCATTTATCCTCCATTGGCTTTGTCTCCAAGAACCCCCTTTTCTCCTTAAACAATGAAAGAAGTACTGCATTTCTCTCTGGAGAGGTGGGGGAGAAGATGTGGGTTCATCCACCACTCCTCTCTCCATCTTCTTGGCTACCTCTTCTGATGCTTAAGTTGTGCAGTGGTGTTCTCCAGAAGGGCAGCTAGCACTCTGGTCCCATGCTGCCCTCTATCTTCCCATTCCTTGCTAAAGACACTGCAGTTTCCTTTAACAAGTGATTGGGAAGAAACCATTTAAATCACAAGGAAAATTGTGTCATTTTGGTTTCAGATTATGAGAGCAAGTGCCAGACATTCCTTTAAATGTTGACAGATAAAGATGTTAAATTGTTGAAAAGTATGTGTCTTCTAATGCATATTAATTTACTTAGAGCTTTAGGTTACTTTTACCAACACATTTTCTATTTCTCTTCATGTATCCTATTCTTTAAATGAGAAAAAGATTAATATTAATTATATTAAGATTAATATTATTAGATCTAGTATTTTATTCTGTAGCCTGGAATGTTTTCTGAAGCTCATTCCAATGGAACATTTATGAATTCAGATATTTTTAAGTTATGAGAGGCATAATTTTATAAAACCAACAAAATCTACCTGGAATTCACTAAACTGAATTCTTGTCCCAGCTTTGCTCTAATTAGAATTGTGACCTAATAAGTCATTAGTCACTCTGAGCTCCAGCTCCCTTATCTATGGTTCTTTCCAGGGTTAACACTTTCATACTTACGACATCTGTCCAGAAAAAGTCCAGCCATTGTTAATATAACAAGAATGGTTTGTGTGACATTGATGCAACCTGGCAGTCAAGGAGAGTGGACTAGAATGCACATGCATGGACAATGATGACTTCACTGTACTAGTCAGTGGGGGCAGTAGACTCTATTGAGTAAGCATGTGTACTGTGTGGCTATCACATCCAAAATGACTGAGCAACAAATCTGCATCAAATTTTATGTTATGCTTGAAGATTCCTCCATGGAAACTATTCGGGTGATTCAGAAGGCCACAGCCATGGGCAACTGTGATTGGCAGCTTCATCACAACAACACAGTCGCTCATGCATCATGTCTCGTGCAGAGTTTTTTGGTGAAACATCAAATCACCCAAGTGACTCACCCCGTCTACAGCCCAGGTTTAGTGCCCTGCAATTTCTGGCTTTTCCCAAAACTAAAAATCATCTTTGAAAAGGAAGAGAGTCCAGACCATTGATGACATTCAGGAAAATACAATGGGGCAGCTGATGGTGATTGGGAGAACTGTGTGAGGTCCCAAGGTGCCTACTTTGAAGGGGACTGAGGCATCATTGTCCTATGTACAGTGTTTATTATATCTTATATCTTCTTCAATAAATGTCTCTATTTTTCATATATGGATGAATATTTTCTGGACAGACCTAGTATAAGCATGGACTAAACAAAGAGCTAGGCCCAGTGTCCACTTGATTAACAACCAAGTCTTTTGTGAGACCAGGGCAAGTTTGTTTCCCTTATTTCCAGAGACTAATGTGTAACAGCTGGTGAGGCTGCAGCAGTAACCCTACAAAACATAAAAAAGACACCTACCTACACCAGGCATCAACCATACAGGCTGTGCTAATACATACTTAATGCCCATTTAAAAAAAAAAAAACAAAAAACTGTTTTGTAGCCCTTGGCATTTTCTGCAGTGTAAATACCCCCAACTATGGCCAACTTCAAGGCACCAACTTGATTATATCAATGAAGGAATTGGGTGGGGAAATGCCAAAATTTGTCAAGAGCCTTATATAACGGTGCTCTGGCACAACCCAAATTCTGCCCACCCACCTTTACTCCCACATAACCTAGATCAGCTGGGCTTTAAGTAGGAAATGAAAAGTAGGATTATGAAAAATATAAGATAAAGATGGTAAGATTGCAAAGAAAAACTTGTCTAATAGAAAGATTTTGTATAGTTCTCAAAAATGACACAGAAATATCCCTAACAAAAGAAAGAGGAAAAAAAAAGGAAGAGTGAGGGGAACCCTGTGTTTCCAATATTTCTGGATATGTAGTCCAAAGATACCTTAGAAGAAAATTTCTTTAAAATTTCATGTGAATTTTGCATTCTACTTTGGACTTATCTAGGACCATTTTAATGTAAAAAAAATACAAAAGTAACAAATTAATGTAAACATTTTAAAACTTAAAAAAAAAAAGGACGTGATATATCCATTAGCACTCCAAAACATAAATCAATAGAAGACTCTAAAATCAACTGTAACTTGAGGCTTTGGGATGGTTTTCTAAACAAAGGAGAGAAGAAACAGAGAGAAAGAGGGAGGGAAAGAGAAAGAAGGGAGAAAGGAAGGAGAAAGACAAAAATACCATAAAAACACTAGAGTGTGGAAGACCAGTTG
>VMDR010024535.1:0-14974 GCA_007922815.1 Macrotus californicus | reverse complement strand
ATGTTGCAGGGTCTCGCATCTTAAAAATAATTTTTAAACCTGCACTAATCATCATCCTTTATTACTCTCTTCAAATCCAGGAGTAATGTTACTCACTTACTTTATTACTTACTTTCCTTATTTTCCTAGTTATTCATTAAAAATATTTAATAACACTTGACCTTGTCATTTACACACCACCTTTTTGAAATTAGTTCCCAGTCAGCCACAATTCTGAGTATTCTTTGCAGGCTCCCCAGCTTGCAGTAAACATGAGACTTTGCTGTTTTCTGGAAATGAGGCTTGGCTTCCTCTACATTTTCTTCATGTTCCTAGTCCATATGCTTGAGTTCCCAGATTATTACCTGTAGTTGAGTCATTGCTCATAAACTCTACCTTCCTTCTGGTCAAAGTTACCCAGACACCTCACTGGCACTCCGGTCTCAACATGTTCGAAGAGAAGAAATGGTTCTCTTTCCCTGCTTCCCAAGTCAGGTATCTATAAGCTGCCCAGCTGATTTTGTCTGCATTCCCTTCCCAACCCCGTTGATAGGCCCCAACCTTAGAATCTGCCCTCTTCCCTTTCCAAACCCACTGATGCTGCTTTATTTCAGACTTCCATAACTTCACACTGGAGCTCCTGTGTTGGAGTTTTTTCAAGTTTTTCTGTCCAACATTTTTTCTCCTGCCATTCATTCACCATGGTGCAGCCAGAGAAATTATTTAAAACTATAGATATGTTCATGTATATCACCTATTTAAAATCTTTCTGATTTGCTCTTGCCTTCTAGACAAGTCCAAAAATCAGAGAATGAAAGATCTTTTCTTTTCTATGCCTTTCCAAATTCATCTGTTATACTTTTCCCGCTTGCTCTTAGAAGCTATACTAGAGGCAAACACACTACTTAGGATTCTCCAAATATGGCATGCTGTTTTATATTCTAATCTCTTTACTGTTTTCATTATCTGAAGTGCCCTTTACACATGATCAGCTTGGTAAACTCCTGTTTATCCTACAAGACCCACTACATGAAACTTTTTATGATACTCCGCGTAAGCACAAGTGATTCTTCTTTCTTCGAGTTTCCTGAGCCCCTTCTCCCATACTTTGTCCAGACCACATTTACCTTCACTCATCAACCATGTTTTACTTATATGTGAATGCCCAGCACCTAACGCTGCCCTGATTAATAATAGTTAGTAAATGTTGGGTGAACAATGCACCAGAAAATGTTTGAGGAGTGTGACTGGTAATGCAACAATATTGGCTGAGGACTTTGCAATCTTTTCTTGTGACCTTTTTCCTCATAAAAACAATCAGTGAGTCAAAGAATAAAACAGGGATAGGTTGGCATTAAAATCTTGAAGGATGATGTGGCTGTTGATAGGGAAAGATCAAGAGGAGGAAGCTGGAGTATTTTGGGCACTGCTGAAGGGGAGATGGAGACCATCTGGAGAGGGGGATGCTGCAGGAGGGAGTGCCAGGACAGAGATAAAAGTGAATGGAAAGGAAATGGTGGCTGAACAACATCAAAGGGGGAATCTCGACTGCAGAACTGAACAAGTAACTGCACTCCCTCTGGCAGGGATACAAGTGGGTGGCATTGGATGATGTGTCCTGGTGGCTACGACAAGGACTAAGAAATGGGGACACAGTTTTGTTCAGGAGAGCTTCCTCCAGTGTAGCTGGGCTTCTGTGCTTAGGACAAAGTAACAGGAAACACTGGGGTGTATGTTCTGATGTTTTCAACTTCTCTTTAAGAACAAATGTATCTAAATATGTTTTTCTCCTTTAAATAACACTAACTTAAGCTGTTAATTTTTTAAAGTAGACTTTATTCACATGTTTAACTCTTATTCCCTTTTTCATAAAAATCCATCCAACTACTACAAGTACACCACAAGTAGTGTTTAAGATGATATCCTTCTTTTCTGAAATCATTCGTTTCTGTGTTCTGCCATGGATTTTTCTGAGCAGAGCTCAGGTACATCTGGGTGCGCACAGAAAATTCATGTGACTAAAACAAGATACCGTATTTGTTTAACTTATAAACATTATAAATACAAACATCCTCTTCAACCATTTGTTTACAATTAATTGCTAATAATAGATAGAAAGCTTTGAGAGCAACAGGAAGTATAAATAATATAGGCAGAAAAAAGAGAAAAGAATAGTGTTAATAATAGTTGCAGATGGTTAGCGTTTTCTCTGGAAAGTATTGTTTTAAATTTCTGTTAAATCTTGCCAGATTTCGGGAGATTGTTTGATCTTAAGTAGAACATGTTGCCACTACTTCAGTGATAGTAAAAGCTGCTGAAACATTTGCAAAATAAAGATCAATATACTGGAAATGCATGAACTTATATGTTTAGGTGATAAATCCATAAGCGCCATAAAGAAGTGATTTTTGTGTGGTGTAACACACAAAAAGAAAATCAGGGAATCAAGTCAGATCCTTGCAAGTATTCATGCAACATCCATGATCTGAAGTGTATTTTTCTTGGATGAAATAAGTGTTAAAAAAGAAAACAACCTTTGGAAATACACGCATGCGTATATGTTTTCCTTAGCATTCCTGAAATTAATTTCTTTCTTGTTTTTTTAAATAATGAAAGCAAAACCGAATAATGTCAGTATGTAATTAATATGTGTGCTCATCTAGATACTGGGAGACTTTCATAGTATAGTTACAAGGGAAATATTTTAGTATGTTTTGTAGCTGCCTGGCTGACTCACAGTTCAGTTTCACACTAGGGTAAAATGGTGATACGTTTAATATCATGTTGCAGTTGAACTTATTTGGCTTTTTATCTAACAAATCTTAGTAAAATATGCAAAAAACTGTATCATTTTCAACTTGAGGAGCTGTTAATCAATGAGAATATGGCACCCAAAACCAGTTAGCGTTAATATGTAAATAGTGCAAAGGAGCTAAAACGAAAAAACGGCAATGCAGACTAGACAGCAAGGACAAAACACTGCCCACCAATGTTTGGCTACTGACACAGTATTTTATTGATATTAATAAAGAGTGGGTATTTTTAATTAACTTTCACTTTAAGATCTGTTCTACTTTTGTGTATTTTCAAGTCCAAATAAAAACAATAGATTAGTACTGGGTATCATTTTGGACACTGATTTATTAAGGAATCTGAGAAAGAACTTAAAACAACTTTAAAAGCTGTTTATACAAAAAGGGGTTAGTCTAACAAAATTCTTTGAAAGTTGTCCCTCTTGAGCTGACAGTCACGAAGTTGCATTCTCTTTGTGATGGAAGTGGAAATGATCCATCTTCTGTTCAAATTACTGATCACTATGTCAGTAATACATCAGTCAGATCAAATGCCACTAATAAGATGCTAAAAAGTGCTTCTGAGAAACAGGAGGATTTCTTTAACAAGGCATAAAGTGATTTTTAATCCATTTCTTACTTGTAAAAAGCATTATGATTCTTACAGATTGTTCTGTTATAATGTGGTTTTAATCCTTTATGAGAAGGAAAAACACATTGTGGAATTCTAAAAATAAGTTAAGAATTAGGTTTGGGTATCCTTCTTAATGGGAGCCCTACCTAAAATCTGGATAATAATAGTTTTTCTGGAAGTACTGTGACCAACTGACTGAGGAAGACTTTTCAGAAAGGCTATAAAAATATTTGGCAAATTCTTTTTTTAATGAATTAAGTTTTCAAAACTTGCATTTGACTTCTAAAGAATTTTGTTTCTCATGTTCTGAATCAAGTCCACCAACTCCGAAATACCAAACCAATGAATAATCATGGGAATCCAATGAAGAAGCAAGGGAAATGTTGCCTTGTGGAAGAGAATGTTTTATTTTTCATGAGGAACGTAGTTACCCCTGAAAGCAAGAACAAAATAACCATCTTTTTGTGTTTCCAGTTGCATCATTTATTCCATTATTTATCTGCCTTTCTTCCCTTTTGACTATAGTGGCCACGTCTTTGATGAAATTGAATCCGATTCCACTCATAAGTAAATGTTAAAGATAGAACAGTGAGTGAAACCCTAAGAGCAATGGAAGGCACAGAGACTGAGATGCGGATGGAGACAAGGTCATATCAATCTTCCCGCTGCATGAGAAATGAATCGCAGAAGGGTGAGTTGCTCAGGTAGCATACTATTGCGGTCATCTACCTATGTGTGATGAGGGGTTGGCTTAGGGTGGTAGGACTGGTGACAGGCTTGGAACTGAAAAATAGTTCATGAGTAAAGTTGTACGGCACTTTGTTGGTTTGCATTTGAGGGTGGAACACAGGGCAGGATTATGAGGGGTGCTTTGTATCACTCAGTCAGTAGGACAGAATATTGGATGTGGGCCAGGCTGGGATGGAGAAAATGGGGAGAGGAATTTGGCTTGGGACATTTGGGACATATTGAATCTTCTTCACCTTTGCATTCCAGACTCCATTGACCTAGTCATGTCTTAGTAAAAGGTAAATAAATGAGTCCATTAGTTAGGGGTATGACCCACATCTTTCATGTATATAGCAAAATTCTGTGTTTTTCAACAAGCCATTACTTCTATTTGAAGCCATAGAGATATTTCATCATGGAGTTTTTCTCAATTAGGATTTATATAGTTGCTTTTTTAGTTCTCTCAACAAAGTTAAAAAAAAAAGAATTTTCTTTGATTCTTGTCTTTAAAAAATATCTTATTTACTGTCATTTGATTAATGGTTCATATATGGAGCCTACATTTTACAATTGCCAATAGTCTAATAGATCACGATAAGCACTTACTTTTGAGGATTTGGGTGCAAGAAGTTCCAAGCATGGTTTTTCTCATATTTTTTAGAATTTCATTCTCTCTGACTAGGAATGTATGTTTTTGCTTCATAAACTTTAAAAGAGCCTTCTGTGCTTTATCTCTAAGCCCAGTAACTAATCTGAGGATCAGGAAATTTGACAGACACCTCCCCGCCAAGATATACAGATATACTCATGAGTTCTCTTTTAAACAAAAATGAGTTTGAAAACTATACTAAATATCTTTGACCAACTTGAGAAAAAAATGCTAATTCTTTGCTTCTGTCTATGCTGGCAAAGTGGTTGAAATTTTGTCACAGTCGTTTGAATGCTACCTTAAGAAACCTGATTTGAAGATTCACTTTCTCATTTCCTACTGAATTATGTACACATTTTTTGGCATTGTGTTTAAGCATTCCACAGCATGCCACCGAGTGACTTCTCTGTCTTTATCCTCTTCTAATCCTCTCTCTAGAAGTCTGTGCTCCAGACAAACGAGGCTGCTTGTCATTTTCAACGTTTCCTAATACTGTTCTCCAGACCTGAGGTCTTTTGCTCTCCTACAAGCCCACTTCCTTTCGTTCCTTTCACTTTTTGCCCATCTCCTATCTAAAACTCTCAAAATTTTGATTACTTTTTTTCAAGGCCTGTTATAAAATGCTAGCTCCACCATAGCAATGCATTGTTATTTTTTAAAAATTATTTTATTATTGTTCAATTAGAGTTGTCTGCATTTACCCCCTAGCCCAGCCAAACCCACCTCGCTCCCTTGCTCCCACCACCTCCTTGGTTTTGTCCATGTGTCCTTTATAGATGTTCCTGAAAACCGTTCCCTCCATTATCCCCTCCCACCTCCCCTCTGGTTACTGTCAGATTGTTCTTAATTTCAATGTCTCTGGTTATATTTTGCTTGCTTTTTTCTTTGTTGATTAGGTTCCAGTTAAAGGTGAGATCATTGTTACTTTTGAAAAGTATTTTAGGTTCTTTGCATGCTTATCTTACACTTTAACCTTGTAAATCTCCGAGTCACCTTCATCTGTATCTTTGCAGCTATTGTAGTGGCTTGTATGTATCATGCAACTAATAATATTTCTTTGAATTAAGTTGAATCCTTCCCCACTGACAGCTCTTATTTACATTAGGCGTTGGGAAATTATTCAAATCACGGAATCATCTTGTTTGCATAGACAAAGGTACTGTACCAGGCTCGCCCCATTATATTGCCTCATTAGGCCTCATTCACCAAACATGGGTTGAACACCTACTAATTGCAGTGTGCTGTGTTATTCTGTCCAGGAAATGGGACCAAATATAATTACATAATCACGTGTCAGGAAAAATATATAATTATGTGCATCTCACATATTCAAAATAAATTTCTAAAATAAAATAAGTAAAGTAGCTTGATATCAATTAAATCTTGTCCAAATAAAGATTGAATATTCAGCTTTGTTCAAGCTCATGTAAATGCTGATAAAGAGAGTTAACCCTTCCACTTGAGAAAACAACACCCACCTAACCCGGGCACTCATTTATTCAGTAACTTTCTCAGCCCAATTCGTAAGTGAAGAAAATTGTTTCTCCTCAGAGCCGTGGTTGTTTTTCAAGGACACTTCAAAGGATTTGGTTTCAGAGTCTCTGAGTTTAGGTATGTCTCTCTGAATTAGTTATAAACAGGGCAGAAGTAGCGCCAAAGTCTGGCGACAGCAAACAATTGTGGAAAATCTGTGAAGTAATGTTGTCCTTGCAACATTTTCCGGCCTATTTTTTAAGACCCGTGGGCTTCAGATAAGCATTAGGTATGTGTCCAAAACAAACCACTGGGGTTTTGAAGCCTCTGTCCATCCTTGGTGTAACTTTCTCACAAACAGTAAACTTAATAAAATATACTACTTTTCCCACGATTAAAATTTTCGAGAGTGAGGTGAGGCAGGGAACTACCTGCCTAAGTGTGATCTGACAATTCCCTTTTTTCATTTAACATTTCTGCCCAACACTGCATCCATAAAATGACCATGCGATGATATGTAAGCCAAAAAGCATAAAAAGTGCATTATGGGTAAGGAGTTTATTTTTGTTATTCTTTTGAAATATTCAGCTGGTATTAAAAACAGATCTTTTGAGCTGGAACAACAGTGGTACAGGTAGACTTCCTACTTTTGGAAAAGATCTGGTCTTTAGCTTATGGGAACCGAGCCGAAGCAGATGTGAAAAGTTCAACTAAAGGAAGAACAGATTAAACGCACTTTTGTGGTTGAAAAACCAAAACAGATGTTATTATTAAACCACAAAAACCTGGGTGTATTTAAGTAACACTAGGTGTCTGAATTTTAAGTTTGTATCTGAAATAATTACGGCATTTAAAGCTACACAGGCTATTGTGTGCCTTTAAACTTAAGCTCAAATCAAGGAGTTTACATATTAAAAAAAAAAAAAAACTTTCAGGAACATTGAGTATCCGTCATTGCGTTTGTCATGTGAAAATGAAAAAGAAAGCATCTGACAATGAAAAACAAAACCTTTTGGTGATTTTAAAATTATTTTTCCAAAGCATTTTGAAGGCATTTATTTACATAATTTTTATGTCTTTCCAGAACAATTCTGAAATGTCTAGATTACTGTTACAACGTAAATCTTAGAGAGATCAAGTCACAGAGCAGAATTAAGACGATGCCAATACGGGGACTCACAGACCATTGGTCAACTTACTGGAATGCTTTCCCACGCATGACAGCCTCTACCATGGGATAGAAAATGGCGCAGGAAAGCACATATAAATCAGAATTGTCCCACTGTGGTGTGGCTAGGCTTTGATATTTAATTTTGGCTTTCTCAATAACTTTTTGTTCTAATGTGCCACCTCATCTACATCAGCCCAAAGAGGTTAGAAGGCTGAGTCAAAAGGACACGGAGACCAGGTGTTATCCTGTGAAAAATTCTGTGCTAGAGAAAAGCCAGCAAAGGGAGAGCGTGGTAAAGGGAAGGTAGCAGTGCTTTGTTTCGTAGTTAGCAGCCCTTGATGATTAATCTAGATATGTTTTACACGTTAAGCCAAAAGAGATGTATTTAGCTAAAATGGACATTAAGGATGTAGCCTTTCCCCTCTGTTTGAAAAAATGAGTGTCACATGATGTGTGGATGATTTAGAAGATTGCTGGGAGGTTGCCCAGGCTCTACATCACATAATCTTCGAGTGTTATTAGTGGAAGAGCCTCTATTAATTATCCATTCCCATTGGAAGAACTCTTTTTCACTTTGGTTCTCAAATTGGGAGAAGAAATGGGGTGACTTCTAAATTGTCTGGAGCATTGTTTTCAAACCAGGCATGATTTGGCTCTCAATGGGAACATTTCAAAAGGTTTTTGAAATGATTCCAACTCCTGCCCCTCATTCCCTCACTCTACACCCCCAGTTTGAGAACCACAGCTTATTAACATTCTACATAGAGTGGTTAGTTAGTGCTTTAGTTTAACACCCTGGAAGATTTATGGTATGGCTAGACTGTTACAATCCCCACAAAGTTCATATAAAAACTTGTATTATTATATTGATTACATGTTAGATTAATAATGTTCAGATACACACACACACACACACACACACACACACATATATATATATATATATATATATGGTTAAATAAAATATATTATCACCATTAATTCCATATTCCTTTTTAGTTTTTAAATATGGCTGCTAGAAAATCTAAAATGACCTATATGGCTTGCATTATATTTCTTTCAGACAGCTCTATTCTATCAGAGAGAGAGAGATAAATATGTGACTACTTTGGGAATATAATGCATCTCTTTACTTTCAGCTGTATTCTTCTCTTAATAGCAAAAGTTTTCACTGTGAATATCATTTAAATGAGATTTAAGCAGTAGCAGTTCTCAGGATAAATAATGACAAGATCCCAGAGCAAGCATCTCTTGGATGGATGGGACAATAATGAAGGAGAGGAAAGACGGCACTTCCGCTGGGATGCATGTGAGGGAATGTGCTTGTCTGGCCTGAGGACTGTAGGACTGTGTGTAAAGGCTTGTCAGCCGAGGATGGCATAAGCCACAGCCTGCAGGAAGGCATGTTTCGGGTAAGACCTAGATGTGGATAATTCACTATGGAGTTCTTTTGAAAACCTCTGAAAGAGAGAACATGAACAGAGAAATGAGAAAACATAAGAGGAATACAACTTTTTAACCATTAGAAACTGTGTATTAATTTGTTTTTAATTCCACAAATACCAATTGAGCTTCCATTTAGGTCTATTCAAGCCTTTTTCTAGACAGGGGAGGGAACCAAAGAAACAAGAGGTCTCTGATGTTTTCATTTCAAGGGGAATAGAAAGATGATAAACAAGCAGACAAATGGTTAATGCATCAGGATTTTCTATGAAGAAAGATAAAGCAGAGCAAGAGGATAAAGAGGGAGTGAATGTGATTTTAAAAGGTGTTCAAGAAATCCATTTTTGAGGAGGTGACATTTGAGTAGAGACCTGACTGAGTTAGGGAACAAAGGACGTGGGTACCTGGGGGAAGACTGTTTCAGGCCAGGGTACTAGACACTCAAAGGCACTCAGGCAGGGGCTCTGTAGTCTGTATCTGAAGAATAACAAGGGGACCAGTGAGGCTAGAGAGGAGTGACTAACAGAGAGAGTCACAGGGTGAGAAGCTACAGAGATGGCTGGGGTCAGATTGTGCTGAACCTTGAAGGATAAGGAAGGGTTCAGGAGTTTATTCTAAGCGAGACAACCAGCCTTTGTAAAGTTTTAAGCACTGTACAGTGGAATCTGGCTTACAGCTGAAAGGGTCCCTCTGACAGAAAGTAGAACACAGATTCTAGGGGACAAGAGGAGAGAAAGATTGGTGAAGAAACTGTTTACATAGTTTAGGTAAGAGCTGGAAATGGTTTATACTAAAGGGCTAGGAGTTGTGGTGGTTAAAAATGGTTGAATTTTAAATATATTTTGAAGTTGAATCAACAGATTTTCCTGATGGGTGGTATTTGTGGGAGAAATAAATGTTCAAGGGTAACATCAAGGTTTGGGCCCGTGTAGCTATAAAGATGGAATCACCATGTATGAAGACAAGGGAACTTGTAATAGACAGTAATAAGCCATAGGCTTCTGTTGTAATCTACAGGGTATCCACTAAAGAAAAAGCTAGAAAATGTACAGCTAACAAGCTAATAGATTAGAAAATATTTGATTAATCAAAAGAAAAAAAATCAAGAAAAAAGTATAAAACAAGTGGATCAAATAGAAAGCAAATAATATAATGGTAGGCATGAACCCAAATATCGCTAAGTATACATAGTTTGTATGGACTAAATATCTCATTTAAAACCAAGATGTCAGAATGGTTAACAATATAATTGAGAAGAAAATCCAGAAGTAGGAACAAATAGAAAAGAGTGAAAATTAGAATTCAATTTTGGATATGGGAAGTAGAGATTATTAGTTGACACTTGAATATGGAAGTCCTGAGTTCCAAAGAGAGATTGAGCTGAAAATGTCAACTTGAATCTAGACTTTTCCTAGAGTTACGAATCAGCCACTCAAGTTAATTTTTAAATAGTGACTAGGTGCCCATTTGTATAAGTACTCACAAGACAAGTTTTAAAAAATTCAAACACCTCACTTTTACATGTATTCATAAACTTATAACATTTCTTTCCTTCTTGAATACCATACACTGTCGAAGAAGCATTTTACCAAGAGGGAATTCAGACCAGATGGTTGCTACAGTCCTTTTCAAATCTACAGGTCTACCATTTTAAGATGAATCTAATGATCATTGTGGGTAAACCATTTCATTTCTTCACAATAAAAAATTTCTTGTTTTGTTTCATCTAAATCATATGAAACACCCAAGAAGATTTCTAGCCATTAAACTTCATATAAGGAACTCCAAGTTACCCTTAAACTCATTAATTTACCCCAATAAGTGGCAATGAGGCAATCACTGATAAACTGTATTGCACTAGAATTTTATTTTGTTAAAAATATTTGGAGAATTGACTATATAGTCTGTCCATAAAGTATCCAGCCACATACTATGAAAACTAAGATATTTATTGAAGAATATACAAGATAAAAGAAACATTGTACGTAGGAAAATGATGCCTCAGTCCCTGTCAAAGTAGGAAGCTTGGGACCTCACACAGTTCTACTAGCATCTTTTCCACTGTTCAAAACCCTTTGGAAAATCCGTTGTTGGAATTGCCATCAGCTGCCCTGTTATGTTTTCCTGAATCTCACTGATGGTCCAAAATTTCTTCCCTTTCAAAGGTAATTTTGGTTTTGGAAAAAGCCAGAAATCACAGGGCACCAAATCTGGGCTGTAGGAGGGCTGAGTCATGTGGGTGATTTGATGTTTCTCAAAAAAACTCTGCACCAGATGTGATGCAGTAGCCGGTGTGCTGTCGTGATGAAGCTGCCAATCACCAGTTGCCCATAGCTGTGGCCGTTTTCATTGTATTGCATCTCTCAACTGATGAAGACCGTTGAGTTAGTACTTCTTATTAATTGTTTGGCCTTGAGGGGCATACTCATGAAAGACAGCACCTTTCCAATCAAAAAACACAGTTAACATGGTCTTGATCTTGCTGCAACTTTGCTGTGCCTTCTTTGGGCATGGAGAACCAGGTGCCTTCCATCGGGATGACTGGGCCTTTGTTTCCAGATCATAGCCACAGACCCACGATTCATCTCCGGTTATGACCTTTTTGAGGAAATCTGGTTCATTGGTAGCAGTTTGAATCAACTCATTAGCAACTGCAGCATAATGTTCCTTCTGCTCTGGTAGCAGAAGTTGTGAAACGAATTTGGCAGGACACATTTCATGCCACAGTTCTGCATGAAAATCTTAGACACAGTAGTTTTTGGAATCCCCAGATCAGCTTCTAATTCTCCCACTGTCAGTCACTGATCTTTACTGATTGTAGCCCATACACGTTCAGCATTCTCAGGTGTTCTGCTTATTGCAGGCCTTCCAGAACATGGATCACTTTCAACAGATTCTCAACCATCTTTGAAGGGTTTGTGCCACACTTTTATTTGTGCTGCACTCATTGCCTCATCCCTGAAAGCCTTCTGAATTATCCAAATAGTTTCCACGAAGGAATGTTCAAGCTGAATGCAAAATTTGATGCAGATTCATTGCTCTTCTTGCTCAGTCATTTTAAATATGACGGCCACACAGTCAGTACACATGCTCCCTCAAGGGCATCTACCATCCCTACTGACTAGTACAGTGAAGTCATCATTATCCATGCATGTGCATTTCAGCCCACTCTCCTTGGCTGCCAGGTAAGAGAGATGTCACACAAACTGTTCTCGTAATATTAACAATGGCTGGACTTTTTCTGGGCAGACCTTGTATACCTGATCTCTATTTGTTATTATCACCTTATCACTACTTTTCTAAATGTATCATTAAAAATAAAATCAAAATGGGCCTTCCTGCTGTGTAGTTGTTAGAGTTGCTATTATTCTAACAGAGAGTTCTCAGTGCCATAGCTCTTGATTTTTGTCTCGTATTCAACATGTGGTTGTTTTCATGTGAATTTAGCTATTTGTTACATTGAACTTAACTAATATTTGGAACCTAAATCCAGAAACTTACATCTTGCTCTGTTCACTGTTATCTTTCTTTGTGATTTTAGATTGCCAAAATGTGTTTGTACATTGACTCTATGTTCCAAAATACTAGTTCTTCTTCAAATTTTATGTTAGCATAAAAAATCAATAACTTTTCTTCTGCATCTCTTAATTCATTTGCAAAAACTTCGAGCAAAATAAAAGAAGAGAATATCATACATGCTTCTCACCTTGTTTATGGCCAGTGACTATCGTGCATGTCATCAGAGATGAGTTTAATTTATGTTAACTGCATTATATTCTCTACAAAATACAAACAGGAGAGACATTTGAGAGCAGTAAAGGGAAATAGAGAACACTGTACATAATAAGGGCTTTCTTTTATTTATTCTCCTCAGTTGATATATGCCTTCTGGTTTTACTTTTCATAAGATTCCGAGTTTTCATGAAGTTTTTAGTTTGATCATTTTGAGTGTGATTCTAGTTTTTAAAGATTTTTTTTGGAGATATACAATATGATTTGTAAACATGAGCCAACTAGTTCCTATAATGCTCAATCACAGAAAAGATGATCAGTTCCATAGCTAGAGAAAGACTGGCTGTGTTTTTGTTACTGAGAGATATTAAAAATGTTTAAGGGCAATTTTGAGCACAGAGTTTTATGCTCCTACAAACAAAATGTGAAACCCTCAACAATTGTACAACTCCCCTTAGCTTTGCCAAAATTTAACCTGCGATCTTTATCTTACCAAAAAAGATATGATGTATAACTTTTATGGAAATAAATATATATAATTCTTTTGCTTTTCCTACTGTCTCAAACTAGAACTATCCCCATAAAATGAAGTTAAGTTATTGAAATGTTACTTATTACCTATGAATATTTCCTAGCTCCCAATTGTCCCTTCTTTTTACTTTTTTTAATCACAAATTATGTTTTAAATGCATTTAGCTTTTCATATTTTCTAGAATGCTTTTCAAATTGAGTAGAATTTTTCAATTTAGATATTCTGGCATGAATGCAGAGGGCTAGACAATTCTTCCCCAAAATTTTAGTCCTCTCATCCTGTAAACTGCTTAACACTAGCTTTTTCTCTTTTTTTGACTTTATTTTCTGATCTTTTAAATTACATTTATTGAGGTGACATTGGTTAATAAGAGCATATAAATTTCAAGTGCACATCTCTATGACACATGCTCTGTGTATTGCATTGTGTGCCCACAACCCATGTTCAAATCATCTTCCCTCACTATGTATTTGGCCCCCTTTTCCCTTTACTGGCCTTTTCAATCTCTGCTCAAATATTTTTCTATAAGCCACATTTCATACTACCTTCAAAGTCCAGGCAAAGACTCAATATTTTCATAATGTTTTCTCTGAACAATAATGTCCTATGCTAAAGTGTTCTTCCTATGATATATTCATCACTTATAAAATAATCATTCACTATTAAAAATGTTGCCTTATAATAATTTATTCATTTATTATTATTATTATATGTAAATATGCATTGAGCACTATATGATGCAGGTATCATTTTAAGTATTGTGAATACAACAGTAGCAAAATAAAGTGTTTTATAATGTAATCTAGTTGTAAAGATACTACATTTAAAAATGTATCCACAATTGAGTAGGGTGTGGTTTCAGATACGAGGCCTTAAGAGCATGTAAGTGGTTCCTCTCCCTGGCTACACGCTGGAATCACCTTAAGACCTTTAAAAAAAAACCACCCATGCCTTGGTCTCATGCCCATACTCTGATTTACTTGATGTAGAATAAACCTGAGGCATGAGTAGTTTCAAAGTTTCCCAAGAGATGCTAATGTGCAGCTAGGCCTTAGGGCTGCTGGTCCCCACTCTAGCTGAATGATTGCTGCAGAGCCTTGGTTTGTAGGGTGCTGACACGTGCTCCTCTGGCAAAGAAACCATCGGTACCTTCTGAGGCTCTTCAATTTTTCACAAAGGATAGTAATAGTTCAAGACGTTTAAAAAAAAGAAGGGGTTTGCTTTTAGCATCCATTTTCTGTTAGGATCTTTGGTGCTACCAGTAAATGATAAACCTGTAGACTTTCTGCTGGGTAGATGCCAGGAACAGCAGCCCTTGCAATTATTTATAACTGATTTAATAAATTGATGATCACACATCAGTCATCTTCATCCTTAGAAAGTGAATAGCGTCCATTCTGTTTTCTTCACAGAGTCCTTTGTATGTGATGCCTTGGCCTTTAGGCATTATGTTCAGCTTTTCTCTCATTCTAAAGTTGGTTTTCTAAGCCCAGGTACTTTAATTTTTTTTAAGCAAAAATAAGCAAATTTTGTGTCTACCATGGTTTAGAGAGACAAATAATCTAACTGTCAATAGTTAGTCAAGTCTACACTACCAAAAGAGATTAAAGAGACATTTATTCTCTTAAGTCAGACTAAAAATAAACTTGTTTAAGGTATACAGGTAATCGAAGAAATCACGTTTTCCCTCACGCACTAGATATCTGGAAAATTGTCTTAATTTCCCACCCTTTATAACCCTGGCCTGCCAATGGTGCTGTACAAACAGCCTGGCCTTACCTTCTGTGCTGTCTGCTTTTTATTTACCTACTTAAAGGGTGAAAAAGAGAGGGGCTATCCA